>CM072512.1:77869468-78161968 GCA_036898135.1 Oncomelania hupensis | reverse complement strand
TCTGGTGCAGATAGTGGACTTTGCTTCAATTTTCCCACTCGGTGGCGCTCGCTATATTGTTGTCAAACTTTTACAAAATTATTTCCTCTCTTCATTAAAAAAAACAACAACCGTACAAACAGACCACAAAACAAAAAAATAATTTAATATAATCATTCGCAAAGGGTACATGGATTGAGCTATATTGAAGACTGACTAGCGAAAATAAAACAACAGTTGCAATTTGTTAGTTATTATTTAAGGACCGGGAAGTATCATTTTCGGACCGGGACTCATATTAATGCTGGTAATATAAACATTCTAATATCAGCTATGATTATAATGTATATTATTTAGCTGTTACATTTTGCAGCGCTACGAGCAAGGTACAATAGACTGAAGCACATGATGCACAACATGTTATTTAGCCAGGCACAGTTTTATTGTCTCCGCAGCAGGGAAAGAAAGAGCGAGTGTGTAAAAAGGTGTAGGGGAGGAGAGACTGGGGCCTTTGCCATTCATTGCATTGGACAATACTGACGAAGCCACACAATGTACACATGCATATTTATTCATTGGATGACAGCAGACGGCGATTGCCACAATTCCAGCTTAATACACCCACATCCCCTGATTCGATGGCACACGGCAAAAGCGAAGATTTTTTTGTCTGACTTTTCAATGGCGTGCAAACAAATCACCGCAACTCTGTTTTGCACTCTATTACATCAGGTGTCGGTCGATAGCTATACAAAAACCTGCTGAAGTTCTACTATGCTTACAGCTGTCTAATGAAGACAAGTGAAATATTTTCATCCGTGTCATGTTACATGTCAGGATCTCAAGATCTGTGTTTAGGCATAAAGGCATCACACAATTTGGGTTCCTTAATAGCGCAGTGGTTAGTGGATCCTGTATAACACAGAAATAGACATGAGGCCCATCTCTACGTCTTCAGAGGAATCCTTAACCACCGCGCTGTACAGGAACCCAAAGCACATAATGTCACTGTGTTTTCTGCTACGAGTAGACACCTACATGCATCTGAGGAACTGACCTCATGGCCCTACTCATTCAATAAGCTATTATTGCTTACAAATACTTGACTGACTAAACAGCGACATTTAGCCTTCTATCAGCGCGTAGTAAGCATGCAGGTAAGCACAGGCGCATTGTCCAAGAAGAATGGACCCTCGGCAAGAATTATGTGGATCCCCGATAGCAGACGGGTAGCCCAGTACTACGTATCATATATGTATATGATACGTATTGCATGATACGTATTAAAGGGCTACCCGTCGGCCAGGTTGGTCCTGATTTGGCTCGGAAGATTCCGCTGGACCTAAAGCAATACTGGATTCTGTGGATCCCCGATAACAGACGGGTAGCTGTTGATCCTTGATAGCAGACAGGTAGCCCAATATACATTATACTCATTACTGGACTATCCGTCTGCTATCGATATATGATACGTTTTAGTGGGTTACACGTCTGCTATCGGGGATCCACAGAATCCTTGCCGAGGGTCCATTCTATACTTGGTCAATGCGCCTGCTGTGCTTTCACGTAGGGTATATATATGCTATGCTGTAAGAGGGTCAACATGACGCCGGTGAAAGTGTGTACCTGTCTTTATCAGATAGATGTCAGTATTGTTGAGTTTTCATCAGCTCCTCGTGCGACATTTGATCGAAAAATTGCTTTGATTTCATAGCAGCAGGAATGGACAGTTCTGGTTTCACGGTAGGTTTGTTGTTGCGCTGACTTTCCAGATCGATTGATGAGAACGTCGAAACTAATGTATGAAAGTTGCCGCCGAAAGGGGGAAAAGCAATTTATGTGAAATATAAATGTAAGTTGTTAGTTGAGAGAGAGAGAGAGAGAGAGAGAGAGAGAGAGAGAGAGAGAGAGAGAGAGAGAGAGAGCGAGGACGTGGTGGGCGTGGGTGGGTGGGTGGAGGAAGAAATGGGGATGAAGGAACATTTGTTGATGCAAATCCGAAATCCGATTGTTTGTGTTTCAATGAAAATTCACGCTGTTTCCGCTGGATAGGTTTGCACGAAATTTGGTGTGTGTGCGTGTGTATGAATCATTTGTATGTATATTCCGCATTTGATCTATCGTTTTTAAGTGAATCGGACTATACCTTTTATGTAATAATTTTAAGTTAAAACAATGGATTGAATTTATTTCAAGATAGTAGTATTCTTGAAATTCTGTAGACATCGATTGGTTTGCTGTGACTGAAGTAAGTAGGGTAGACTAGTTATGTTTCTCCGAATATTATTTACTTTCGACTCGGGCAACGTCTCGGGGGTTTTCTCCGGGCACTCCGGTTTGCTCACCCAGCAAAATTTCAAAATCACAACCAATGTTAGGTAGGTTGGGTTTGGGCGCGCCACAGAATGCGACTACGCTTTCCCCAGGGGAGGTGGCCCAGAATTTCCCTATGGAAAAGGGACAATAAGGTAAATAAAAAAAAATAAAAAATAGTAGCCTCCTTTCAGTAACTGAAGATTCTTTCCACCCAAATGTGTTCACAACACACCAAACGTACGCAACACAAAATCCGGCAATAAGGATGAAAGTGCCAGAATTCCGACACAAGAAATAAGCCAATATTCGACACATATGTATCCATCCCCTTCTCCTACCCTCCTTCCTCCCCCTCCCTCCCCAATCCCTCCTCTTCTAGCCTTAGTTCTCCGTCGGATTCTCTACATTTTGCTGTTGAATTGCGGGATCGTTGATTCGTCATTGAAGTAGCACCATTGAAGTAGTAGCAGTATGCGTTGTTGTTGTTGTTGTGCTCTGTGAAGTACGTAGTATGTGTCAGTGGTGCAAGCATGGCAAGTACTCTGCTACGCTTGAATTGCGACGATGTTTAGACAACTAGGTCTGTAGAATTTGGAACGAAATGTCACGGAGGATGAGCAGATAGAAGAAGCATTAGCATTTAACTGTCACTGTGAGGATTGCTGTCAGTTGAAATGAATGCCAAGTTAATCACATTGTATGTCGCTGGTTCAGGCCCTAAGGAATAGTAGCTCTATGCTTATTATGTATGATAGGCTATAGTGTGTTTGTGTGTGCGCTCGCGCGCAGATGAATAAGGCAATATATGAGAAGGAAAAGCATAAAAGAGAAGGATTTGGGGAGAAGGAAGAAGAATAGAAAAAGACGATGATCCCTATACAAGACGTCATCTTTTCTGCTTGTCGCATGACCTCGTTAAAAGCCCCTATTCGAAGGCTTGGTTTACTTTTGGCTAAAAGGGTTTACCCTAATATTTGCATTGTTTTTAACATTAAAGGATGATAACGTGGGCTTTCTATGCTCCAACCAACCGCTAACGTTTGAATTTTCAATTTCGGTTCTGACATTGGCAGGACACGCACTTTTCCAGGAGCAGACATCGGAAGTGACCACGATCTCGTGATGATGTCTTTCCGGCTCCACTTGAAGAGAGTAAATACAGCAAAGTGCACTAGACTGAAGTTCGACCTGGACAAACTGCAAGACCCGGAGGTGGCAGAACTATATTTCAGCCACAATTGGAGAAAAATTTGCACCGCTGCTCATTTTGGGGGGCTGGTGAAGTAGATGTCAACACCATGACCACCACCTTCAAATCAGCTGTGACAGATGCCGCCACTGAGATCCTTGGCAAGCACCGACCAAAGAAGAAGCCGTGGATCACATCTGAACTTTTTGATCTGTGTGATAAACGAAGAGAGATAAAAAGAAAAAGAACACCTTACAGGGAGCTGATGTCTACCGAAAAATCAACAATGACATCCAAAAAGGCATGCGCACAGCAAAGGAGAACTGGATAGAAGATCAATGCCAGGAAACAGAAAACAGTCTGAACAAGAACAACAGCAAGAAGGCCTACCAGACTGTGAAGCGGCTGACAAGTGTCAAACAGCCCAAAGTCTCCACGATCCAAAGCAAGTCTGGCATATGCCTTACAGAAGAACAAGAAGTCTTGGACAGATGGACAGAGTACTGCTCTGACCTTTACAATCATACACCAAATGGAGACCCATCAGTTCTAGCATGTCCAGAGAACAGAGAATATGAAGAAATCCTCCCAATTCTCCGAGAAGAAATTGAGGCAGCAGTGCAATCGCTAAAGAAAGGGAAGTCAGCGGGAGTGGACAACGTACCCGCGGAACTGCTTCAAGCAGGAGGAGAAGCGATGATTGATGTCATCACCATTATCTGTAACAAGATCTGGCAGAGTGGGGAGTGGCCTATACCATGGACCCAGTCGCTTGTCATCACTCTTCCCAAAAAAGGTAACCTTCAGGATTGCTAAAATTACCGCACCATCAGCCTCATCAGCCATCCCAGCAAGGTCCTCCTGAAAATAATACTCAACAGGTTGAAACCCCAAGCTGAACAAATCATAGCTGAAGAACAAGCAGGATTCAGGGCAGGGCGAAGTACCACTGAACAGATTTTCAACCTCAGAATAATCTGTGAGAAATACCTACAGCACCAACAACATCTATATCATGTGTTCATAGACTTCAAGAAGGCGTTTGACCGAGTCTGGCATGCAGCTCTATGGGCAACAACGAAAGTGTACAACATCAGCCCTAAAATTATTGAAGTCATCAAAAGCCTGTATGACAAGGCCACCAGTGCAGTCCTCCACAACAGCGCCATCGGGAACTGGTTCAGAACAACAATCGGTGTGCGTCAAGGATGCCTACTCTCTCCAACACTCTTCAACATCTTCCTAGAGCGCATCATGTCATATGCTCTTGCATTCATGAAGGCACAGTCAGCATAGGGTGTAGAGCAATCTCCAATCTTTGTTTTGCGGATGACATTGATGGATTGGCTGGAGAGGAACAAGAACTTGAACAGCTGGTACAGAGGCTTGACACCACCTCCAGAGCTTATGGAATGGAAATAAGTGCAGAAAAGACCAAAATGATGACCAACAACACCAATATGGCATCAACACGGACATCAAAGTCCAAGGCCAATCCCTCAACACGGTGCATAGCTTCAAATATTTAGGAGCCATTATATCAGACAATGGGTCCCGACAGGAAGTCCTCTCCAGGATCGCACAAACAACTGCTGCCCTGACAAGGTTGAAGCCCATTTGGAAAGACAGGACCATCAGTCTACATTCCAAAGTAAGACTGCTGCGCTCCCTTGTCATCTCCATCTTCCTATATGCTTGCGAAGCATGGACCCTCACAGCAGATCTCCAACGAAGAATACAAAGCATGGAGATGAAGTGCTACAGAAGACTTCTGGGCACTTCCTATACCCAACACATCACCAACGACGAAGTCCGACAGACCATCACACAAGCCATTGGACAACACGATGACCTGCTCACAGTGGTGAAGAAACGGAAACTCCAATGGTATGGCCACGTCACTAGATCATCAGGCCTTGCAAAGACTATTCTGCAAGGCACAGTGCAAGGAGGTAGAAGAAGAGGGAGACCGAAAAAGAGGTGGGAGGACAACATTCGAGAATGGACTGGTTTGACACTGAGCGAAGCCATCAGGGCTGCTGAGGACAGAGAAAGATGGAGTATGCTGGTCAAACCATCATCTGTGGTGCCCCTACGACCTCCGGGTTACGGGACAGGATAGGATAGGATAGGTTCTGGAATGGAGTTATTTCCCCTGGTTTTGTTTTTTTAACGGTACAGCCTTGTGATCTTTCACCCTCTTTCTGAAGTGTTCGTCTTCAGTATCTGGGGTAGGCTCAATTTAAAACAAACAAAAAACTTACGAGCAATTGTTTTTACGGGTTCCGTCTTTTCACAGACTATACCCAGACGGAAAACTGCCGTCATTTTGCGTTGCCTTTTTCAATAATTGCGTCCCTTGAAAATGGGTTGATAGGGATCATAGTGGCGGCTGTGAAAGTGAAGCGCAGAGCAGTAGAGAATCACCGTGTGGCACCGCATCATTGTATACACTTTCAGTTGCAAAGAGAACTCTTTATTTTGTTTTCGGCTCAACAATCAAGTTATGTGTGATAATTACGCATAACTGCATGCTGTTTGTAAAATATTTTATCAGTGCAAAAAGGTCTACGCACACACAAACAAATTTGGATTAACTCCTTTCACAGTTTAAAAAATTCCTTTTTGCAGTATTTTGTTAAAACAAAAAGGCCAGATTTGTTTTTTAAAAAAAATTGAGGCTTTGCAACTTCTTGCAGCTTTCCCCAACACACAAATGGATGGTGTTTATTATCCAAAATGTAGCAAAGCACATTGATTGATTGATTGATTCTTGCTTTAGGTCCAGCGGACTTCTCCGAGCCAAATCAGGACCGGACAACCCCCAATCCGCATTAAAGATCTGCCGAAACAACCCTAGTGGGAAAATTGAATGCCCTCCACCGGCCAGTCACTTTACAATAAAGACATCCCACGCAGGGGACGGCTGAGGCTTTACCCCAACTACTCGAACCCCCGGTTACAAAAACAAAATAGAATACAAACATCATTATAAATCATCAACAAAACCCATACATATAAAATGCCTATAGTGCTAAATAATACAATCATAGGAAGCCCTAGTGACCACCCGGCAGAAAGCGTCCAACACTCCCAAGCTGATCCAACAGACCCCATACACAAACAAGGAGTCTTGTCCAGGAAGAGTTTTCAAGAAAAAAGGTAGGTCATTGATCTAGCGAAGAAGAGCAAATGAGGAAGACAGCGACAGTGGAAATTTAAAGCACTAAATTTCCAGAAAGTGGGGATACTATTTATACTGAAACCCCCGGGGTACTGTTGCCGCAGTGAAGCAGTCATGCCTACAAAGGCAAGACAGGTTTTCAACTGGGGCTTTCACTTTTCCCTTTATAGGTTAGAACAATCTACAGTGGCAAGATTGCTCATGACCCCAAGGGGTAGCAAAGCACAAACGCATTCAAAGGTATCTTGAAAAATGTAACTTCTATGTTACATTGTATGTAAGCCTAAAACAGCTTAGTTTTAGACCACTTCAATGAAATTGTTTGTTATATAATGCATAATAATTAAGTACTTTTGCTTTTGTTGATAATTATATTAACATTCACCTTGCCACGTTCATTCCATAGTTGGTTAAACTTTGTTGTTTACATTTATATTAAACATGATGCTAAGAACCTCACTCTCCAACATTCTCTTCTTTTATCCCACCTTCTCCTGTCTTTCTCATCATATTCTCTACCATCATTTTAACATAATGATTTTTATATTGTTTAAATATTTATTATTGCGAATGCATGTGTGTGTGTATGCGTGTGAGCGCTAAAAGTAGATTTTAGTTTAGTTTTGCGTTTTATAAATAAAAAAATTATTCTGTCTTTTTTTTCCCACTTTCCCTCTCTTTCTCTTTTTATATGTTTCTCTGGGCGTGGTTTCTTGTGTTGTTGAAATATAATTGTTGTTGTTTTTTGATTGAATGTTCCCACTCACACACATACCAAAATTACAACAAAAGCATTTTTTAAAATTAAATAAAAATAAATCAACAGATCCAAATCAAATGCAGGAATAGAAAAATAATTAGGACTAAATTCAGTCACTAAAAAATGCAACAACAAAAACCACTTAAGTTCAAGTTGAATTTATTGACAAGCATACATTATGAATACTATGAATATGTTTTGGTACAATGGCCAATTGAACATACAAGTTGAACATTACAACGCCGAACTCGCACACTGAAAGATTATATATTAAATACAACGTGTGTGTGTGTGGGTGTGCGTGTGTGTGTGTGGCTAGGTAGAAAAGACGTTACTCTGAAATACACTTGAAACTCTAGGTACTTTCTTTTGACGGCCCCGTTATTTTGATGTCAAAACAGTGTTCCGTTAGGGTTAGGGATGTGTTAGGCTTAGGGTTAGGTTAAGGGTTGCGGTAATAGTTAGGGTTTGGGTTTGGGTTAGGGTTAGGGTTTGGGATAGCTTCAAAAAATGGAAAAATGTCAAAATGTTAAAAGTGTCAAAATAATGTATGTAGAGTTTCATGACAGTCATCACAACGACGTTTCTACACCGTTGTGTGTGTGTGCGTATGTGTGTGTGGGGGTGCGCGTGTGTGTGTGTGTGTGTGTGTGTGTGTGTGTGTTAGAGACCGTGCGCGCCTGTTTGTGTTTTAACCTCACCTGCTTCTTAATATTTGTTTTCCATTTATTTGTATGGGTCGTCCAGTCGGCGTGTAAGCTTACATATTAAACTTCCCATTCATTAGTTCCTATTTTACATTTATGCTTTTTATTCATATTTGAATATAATTTTTTAATGTATGGTTTTGGATATTGGTTGTTTTTTGTTTTTTTTAATACTGACATATTATATTTATACTATTTAGTTTCACTGTGTAGTGCTTTTTTACTTTAAATGTTTTATTGTTGCTTCATTATGTATTTTTACCGTTGCCTATCTTATCCTATTCTATCCCGTAACTCGAAGGTCGTTGGGACACCATAGATGATCGTTTAACCAGCGTACTCCATCTTTCTCTGTCCTCAGCAACCCTCATGGGTTGGCTCAGTGTCAAGCCAGTCCATTCTCGAGTGTTGTCCTCCCACCTCTTTTTCTGTCTCCCTCTTCTTCTGCATCCTTGTATAGTGCCTTGCAGGATGGACTTTGCAAAGCTTGATGCTCTGGTGACGTGGCCATAACCCCGGTGTTTCCGTTTCTTCACCACTGTGAGCATGTCATCGTGTTGTCCAATGGCTTGTGTGATGGTCTGTTGGACTTCGTCATTGAAGATGTGCTGAGCACAGGAAACGCCCAGAAGTCCCCTTCAGCACCTCATCTCCACGCTCAGCATCCCTCGCTGCAGACCCGCCGCGAGGGTCCATGCCCCGCAAGCGTACAGGAAGACGGAAACGACAAGGGAGCGCAGCTGCAGCCCCACTTCGGAATGCAGACCGATGGTCCCGTCTCTCCTTATGGGCCTCAACCCTGTCAAGGCAGTAGCCGCCCGCGCGATCTCGGAGAGGACCCCCCGCCGGAACCCACTGTTTTATACAATGGCCCCTAAACATCCGAAGCCATGCACCGTGTTGAGTGACCGGCCCCGGACCCCGTTGATGTCTTTGTTATTATGTGTGTGTATGTGTGTGTGTTTGTTTGTTTGTGTGGGTGCGTGCATGTGTGTGTGTTTTATACATTCTATTTTTAGCTCCAGAATTTTGGCTGGCTTACCAACTGCTGTTGGCACAAAAACAACTAAATTTATTCATTTACAAAATAACTATTTCGAAAGATTTATTTTTTGTTGTAAGCTTATTTTTTCCATGAGGCAACACTCACTGTGAATGTTAAAAGGATCTTTCGGGGCGGTGCGTTCGAAGTGGGTCCCTTTAAGTAACTCTTGCCGTAATTTGAGCTGTGGCGTACCTTATTTCAAGACTAGAATAGGTTACACCGCTTATTAATTGATTAATAATATTTTTTTTGTTTTCTTGTGTGTTTGTGTTTCAGGATGTAGCCAGATTACTCCAAATGCCTTATGCGGACTGAACCGCCTGCCGAACCTGGAAGAGCTGGAGCTGACCAACTGTCCAAGTGCTACCCCAAGTGTTGTCTACTACTTAAGAGAGAACATGTACGGGTGCCTAGTGATTTATTAACAATCCACTAGAAACTTTATGACGACATCTTGCATGCAACTACATTTGCTTGTCATGTTCTATGGCAAGCGTTGCTCTACGAGGTCATGCAATAAGCGACAAGCAGAAAAGATGACGTCTGGCACTAGTCATCATCCGGTGACAATTTGACCAATGGCCTTCTGATGACGTCATGTGGGCAAGGCAATCGTAGTCACATCACTCGACAGGAAACAAAAATCAGATGACATGGACTGCCTGGCCCTGTGATGTCAAGGTCGCTGATGTCAATTCTTTGCTAAACATGTTTTGTAGTAGTCCTACTATATTTCAAAATGTAAACTGACGACATCTGGAGAGAAAACAAGACTGCCTTTGCTGTTAAGAGGCCTTGGATGATTCTAAACGCCATTGGATTCTCAACACTGTAGCCTACTCAACGGCAGTCTCTTGTTGGTAATTCGACTTCTAAAATAACAATCATGATAATGATATTTTGCGAAAGAGACTGCCTCACAAACGTGCCTGGTCAGTGATTTTAGAGAATAATTATAGCCATCCAAAGCAAACATTTTGCTAACAATATCGGCAATAAACTACTCAAAAGGTTCTTCAGTTGGGTTGAGTTGATCCATTTAAGGTGCGCTGTCCGATTGATCCGAGCTGGCATTTTGTTGTATTGAACAGTGAAAGATGGAATACGCTGGTTAAACGATCATCTGTGGTGCCCCTACCACCTCCGAATTATGGGATAGGATAGGATAGGATATGAACAGTGAACAGAGCTGGCAGTAACACAATAGTCTGCTCAGAACTTCGCCTACGTGGTGCGACGTCACTGCTCAACTGGTCCTACGTTTGGGATAAGATGCCATTAGTTGGTAAACGTGAAGTATTAGCGTGGACTATGCGATCATGATAACACGAATAAAAGATTATTTATTTGTAAATAATCACTGACGTAGATTTATATTGTGACATACACCAATTATCGCCTAGTTAATTACAGCTTCTTTTGAAAAGCTGCCTTCTAACTTCAAACTATTACAGTCATGCCGAGAGGACGTTGACGACCTACCTACGTGTTATTTGAACACTTGTTCTAATGTCGTTATCAAAATAATGTCAAACCACCCGTTGTGTTAAAAAAAATCTTGCCTCTCTTTATTTCCGAAAGTGTATGAATATTGTTTATGACTAAATGGAATATGGGAAATGTGCAATGTCGATAAAGTCAGTTTATTTATTTCAAATTTTCAATTGGTTGCTGGGTGTGTTTGGATGTGTTACACTAATAATATTATTTGATTCAGTACGTATACGTACATTTTGTTGTACATTTTGTGTGATAGTGTGAAGAGCACAGACAGATACTGTGTGACGTTGGTTTCAAGAATGCTAGTTGGTATTCTGTGTTTGTTGTCGGAGTACTTAAAACTGGGTTGTACATGTTTCTGTTCTTTTGCTTTTACATTTATTTTCATGTTGTCATTTGGAAAAAAAACCAACACAACAATATCTGTGAGTACATAAATGTGAATTATTTTAGAGAAAGGCACAGAGGATGCACATTGAAATGTATACGTATCCATAAAACAAAGAGAAACAAACATTGAAATGAAAAAAGAAACATGGAGAAAGATAGTTAGCTTGGTGTTGTATCGCAAACAGATATACATTCTTATTCGTGTTTGCGCATACAGTGTTTGTTGTCACATATTTTATGGAAGCAAACTTGAAAGTCTGTAGTGCAAACACGATTTTAATGAATTCAGAAAGCTTAAGTAATGTAATTTAAAAAAAACAAACAAACAAATTATTTACTTTACTTATTTTGTGAACGTTTGAACTTCAGATGATTTTATGGAGTATATTCAACACGATGGTATTCAAAACTTGCATATAACCAAAGAGTTTAGTATACCAAGAGAGGACAGCGGTAACCTCGTATATAGGCAGAGAGCGTATCGCGGGAAGAGTTGCCTCCCCCGGCAAATGCGTGCTACAGGCGGTGAGCGTTATAGTGTGTTATAGTGCTAGCGTGCAAAAACAACAGGCTAAACAACAGCGTTCGACATCTAATTGATGAATAATCATTGGAAAGGGAGGGAGGAGGAGAAAACTGTGTTTCCTCGGGTTTTAACTTGCATTGCATTATTTCATACAAGAATTCTGCCTTTTACTGGTCTGTCTTTATATTTGTATTGTGCTAATGATATGAAGTTTGCACAAAAAGAACAAGGAGACAGGAAAATAATGTAGAAAACAGGAAATATAATTTATATTTAAACATTTAAAAATAACAAACTGTTTAATATAACAAAGCTAACAGGACAGGATAGACTATATTGTTTCACGGGGGCCTTTTTTATTTTTTATTATTTTTTTTTTAATCACGCATCGTTTACGTTTTTTATAATTGATTATGTTTCAGAATGTCAAAGAATTGCCTATTGTCAATATATCAAATCGCTTGCCGATAAATTTGGAGTCAATAATCCAGTGTGCGAGAGTTCAAATATCGGTTATCGCCCCGTTGATTTTTTTTAAACAAACATGCGAATGTTCACTCCCCTATGTTGTTGTTGTTGTTGTTGTTGTTGTTGTTGTTGTTGTTGTTGTTGTTGTTGTTGTTGTTGTGTGTGTGTGTTTGTTTGCCTCCGTGTGTGTAAGGTGGGGGAGGAAGGAGATAGGTGTGAGTGATTAAACGAAACAAGAGTAGGATGAAAAAAAAAACGCCGAAGTTTAAATCTACGTTCGTAATTACATGAAATGAGAATTGTGCTGTGACAACTAAAAGACATCTTTTGCCATTCTTTGACGTCTTTATATCTTCCGTGTAATTCATGTTTAAGTCTTTTCACTTTATTGAACTGTTGTTCAGAAGTGTATTTTATTTTTGCGACGAAGACAATCATTTCATGTGACCTTGGTGTCCAAATTGTATTCTTAGACTGACGAATCACGTCACGTGTTAAATTGGTAATTGTCGTTTTTAAAGTGACATATAGACAGTTTTGTTTTTTTTTCTTTTGTTTTGGTTTCTTTTTTTTTGACGACGGATGGCGATTAAGTTGTTTTTGTATGCACCACCAACCCTCTACACTCTCACTTCACCCTTTCATTCCCCTGTTTTATCTCGGAATACTTTGAAATAGTTGATAATAATAATAACGGATTTTTTATATAGCGGGTACTCCAGCCTATGACCAGACTCACCACGCTTTACATAGTCATTACATATAAATACACGCACATGATAAAACATCGCTTTTGCTACAATACACCAAAAGACGGAACAGTAAAGGTACAAACTATTTACAACTATGTACACAAATTACAAAAAAGACAGAAATAGACTATTTACAACTATGTACACAAATGACAAAAAAGACAGAAATAGAATAGCAAAAACCTATTCACAGCTATTTTTATATGCCCGGTTAGGCCCAGGAGGAAAAACAGTATAAATATTTACAGCCGTGTATACACTTACGGATCAGACAGAGACAAAAGAGGAGAGAATGGCAGCGGGATACAAATCAGTCTGAATAATGCAGTTTGAAGAGGTGGGTTTTGAGGGCCTTTTTGAATGCTCGTGTTGATTGTATGTTGCGGATATGGGAGGGAAGGGAATTCCACTGCTTAGGTGCGGAGTAAGCGAATGCACGTTGGCCGTATGTCTTAGTGTGGGTGACGAGAACCTTGAGTGTGCGAGTGTCAGCAGAAGATCTTAAAGTGCGTGAAGGGGAGTAGACAGACAGTAGATCAGCAAGGTAGGAAGGACACGAATCTGTGAAGAAGTTGTGACAGAGAACAGAGTTTGTACTCTATGCGTGCTTGCACAGGAAGCCAGTGAAGGGAATGTAGTAGAGGTGTGATGTGATCGCGTTTCTTAGCTCGGAATACTAGCTGCTGAGTTCTGAACCTTTTGTAGTTTGTCAATGATGTGTTTTGGGGAGCCAGAGAGGAGAGAGTTGCAATAGTCAAGACGAGAAAGGACGAGAGCGCAGACTAGGGTTTTGGTGGCAGTGAGTGTAAGATAGTGGCGAAAGGAGCTGATTTGGCGTATGGCCGTGTATGCAGAGCGACAGACGTTGGAGATGTGGTTGTTGAGGGACAGGTCATCGGAGAGAATGTAGCCGAGATTTCTTGCTGAGGATGAGAACTGAATGTTTGTTGTCCCTACTGTAAGCGATGTTGGGAGAGGCGAGAGTGAGGAGGAGGTGTTGTGCTTGTGAATGAGGAGGGCTTCGGTTTTATCGTCATTAAGCTTAAGCTTGTTGAGTGTCATCCATGACTTAATGTCTGTGATGCAGTTCTCCAAAGTCTTAACAGTAGAATTAATGAGAGAGGGGGCAGTGGATTTATAAAGTTGTGTGTCGTCTGCAAATGACTGACTCTCAACAGCATGCTTTCTAAGCAGGAGAAGCAGTGGCTTGGTGTACAGAGTGAATAACACCGGCCCTAAAACGGAACCCTGAGGCACGCCGCACACCAAGTCTGCTGTGCTGGAGAAACAGCCATCGACAGTGACTGCTTGTGATCTGTCAGAAAGATATGAGTGAAACCAAGCCAGGACCGAGCCAGAGATTCCAAAGTAGTGTTGAAGAGTGTTAAAGAGAATGTGATGGTCGACTGTGTCAAAGGCGGCTGAGAGGTCTAATAAGGGGATAATCATAAAGAGCCAAATGTCGGTCTGTTCGTCTGTCCGTCGCTTACTATATTTTCACATGGATTCTTCAGTATAGTTTGTACTTCCACGATTTTAAGAATCTTTACAGATTTTGTTTAAAAAAAAATATAGGAAAAAAACACTGGGTTAGTGGCCAGCTTCCATTGCCATCGTATTTGCTCTACTTCAAATGACAATGCTAAGTATTTGCTAAAAACGTTTTGCTCAATTTTTCAACAACAAACAAACAATCAAACAAACAAATAAAAAAATATGACTGAACTGATTGGTTTTTGTACATGCAGGTTCTTCAACTCAAGGTCAGTCCTTCAGCGGCAATCAGTTTGTCAGTCAGTCGGGCATTCGCTCCGAAGTTCACTGTTTTGTCTCAAACACACGTTTTGCCTTGTCTAAAACTGATTCAACCTATGTTTATTAGCTTTACCAAGCAGATGCGTTAACCACTACTCAGCGTTATAGGTCAATCGTAATTGCACTTTCTAACAGGTCAAGATCGCTGAGATCCATCATGTTAAAATCACCGTTTGCGCTATAATATTTAAAAATGAGCTAAACAGTTTTAGTAATATTAGCTTGCAGATAGTTCGCGTGTTGTCAGTTTGTTTCTTAACGATGACACCAAGATAGGCATAACAGCTTTTCAAAAATAGACACGTTTGAAAATGCAGATCTTTCAGCTACATGTTTGCGTATGAATATACATTGGAATGGCTTGCCATCTTGTTTAAACCTGATAGAAAGCAGGAAAATGGTTGTCAGTGATTTCATTTAAGACTCACATTGTCCTTCTGGCAGGAAGCTAGAAAATTTCAACCACAAATTTGCGAATTTGACAAAATATTTTCTCTGAGCAATTTATTAGCCTGGCTTTTGAGAAATTAACACGCTATCTCCCATACTTCTTCTCTCTTAATAAGGACTAATGTGTTTTAGGCCGGAAGGTGCTCAGTTGGCTGCGAAATTAAACAGAAAATGCGGGTGGATTATGTGAAGAAAGAGAGAATAAAAGGAGAAGGAAATGTGGAATTTTTTAGTTGTTGTTTTCGGTTGCAGTTTATTATCCCTTTCTATCCGGAAACTCTGGGCCGCCTCCCCTGGGAAAGGCATAGTCGCAGCCTGTGGCGCAACCAAACCCAACCTACCTAACATTATTTGTGATTTTTGAAATTTTGCTGGAGGAGCAAACCGGAGTACCCGGAGAAAACCCCCGAGACGTTGCCCGAGTCGAAAGTAAATAATATTCAGAGAAACCTAACGCCCAGATGCTTGGTCGAACCCACACCTGTCAGGCACCATTGGTTTCTGGCTTGTGGACAAGGCAAGTTAGTCCCGCCTTAGCCACAACGCTCAAGAAATATAAGTCATTAAAAGATAACTCCAGCAATTTGGTTGAAGAAAGAAAATGCTCGCGATGACATGTAAAATAGTTTTTGTAATATTCATGTTTTGGTTATAAATTATTAATATCAAAGTCATTACACCATACCCCACCCTGACACACATAGACACGCACACTCATTTTGTATACCCATGAATTGTGGAAAAGCACTCATTGCATTAAGTGATAAGCGTACATCAATAAAACGCGTTGTAAAGGGTATGTTTTAAAAGTTCTTTCTAAATGATCATTAAAAGTGTCCATTTTGAGTTGTAACAATTATTATTGCTAGTGTATTTTTTTTTGTCTTTTTTTTGGCGGGGGGGGGGGTGAGGGGTGAGGGGGGGTGAGGGTGAGGGTGTGTGTGACCATTCTAGACACAAAACCTTCTGAAACACTCATATTTTAACAATATATCACACAAGCCATTGGACAAAACGATGACATGCTCACAGTGGTGAAGAAACGGAAAATCCGATGGTATGGCCACGTCACCAGAGCATCAGGCCTTGAACAGACGATCCTACAAGGCACAGTGCAAGGAGGCAGAAATAGAGGGAGACAGAAAAATAGGTGGGAGGACAACTTTTGAGAATGGACTGGCTTGACACTGAGCGAAGCCATGAGATGAGGGTTGCTGAAAACAGAGAAAGATGGAGTGCGCGGGCTAAACGATCATATGTAATGCCCCATCAACCTTCGAGTTTCGGGATAAGATAGGATAGTTGTTGTTTACAGTTTTGTTTGCAATTTTGATGGAATATTGCCTTTTTTTTTTTTTTACTTTGTATTGATCACGATCATTCATCATTTGAACCAGCTCATTGCTTTTGATATATTTTCGAGTTAGTGTGTAGGCTGTTTAACAATCTATTGATCACATAAGCCTGCCAGTATCTCATCTCCCCATAAATCACGTCACGATGTGTTACATATTAATTATTACGTTTCCAACGTTTTGTTAATCAGATTATATTACCAAATCTGACCAGATTTAAAACAAATCTGTAACAAAGGGACGTTTTTTATAATGGAGTGTAATAGGTCTAGCATTAAAAACGGAATTTTTGAGAGAGAGAGAGAGAGAGAGAGAGAGAGAGAGAGAGAGGGAGAGAGAGAGAGAGAGAGAGAGAGAGAGAGAGAGAGAGAGAGAGAGAGAGAGAGAGATGCATTGAGTATCAGAGATCTGTAGGATTAAAATGCTTTGTGTGTCCTCAGACTTTATTTGGAGGTGTTTTGATTCAAATACATGCTTTGGGATTTGAACATGTCATTTTTATTGTTTATTGTTGTTTTTTATAGCCATTTGAGGGGTGGGGGGTGGGGGTATTTCTGTTATTCAGTAAGTTGTTTATTGGAAACGGATTTTATTTAAAATGTTGATTAAATACAAAATTATAATTGTATCGCTGCATCGTTTCCTGCTTAGTTGTTTGACATAATGTAACAATATTATTTGAACGTGATATTTGGAATGATAAATAACTATATATTACTGTACATTCAGATGTGGATACTAACTATTTGTATATGATGTTTAAAAAAAAAAGTTCCAACTTATATCACGTGAACATTTTATTTGTTGTCCTGCACATTCCCCACAGCTGTTGCAAAATATAATTATTATTTGTTGTTGTTGACAAGAGCTGTTGGTAAAAACATATTGTTGGAGTTGTGCTCTGAGTTTTCTTCTACTAGATTCTGTTCCTCCCTTTAAATGTTTTGTATTTCAATTAATACAGAGAGTTAATTATGTATTCAAAAGGACAGTTCATTTCTTCACTATTACTGTTACCAGCTATGAATGCGGTAAGTACTGGGCAATCATGTTTAGATTTTTATGCTTACTTGGATGAAAACCATGATTTTTATGTTGTAAGTATAGATATTGTCACTTTGCTCTTGTTCAGTTGTTGTAGCTTTGCAAATATCATTGTTGTTTTGAGCGATTTATTGCACGGGAAAGGTTTCTTTGAAAAAAAAATAACCAAGAATAAATTTATGAAGCCTACGCTTTGGCTCTAGTAAAGGAAATAGTAAAAACTGTTAAAGGCATCATACATGTACATGTCAATGCATGACAGGGCAAGTAGAAAATTCAGTTGTAGGTCTGTCTTTATGCCTATATTTGGCACTACAGTCGCTCTAAAGGGCACATTCCCCGTAGGGGTGCTGGGGGTTTCTATATAAATAGTATCCGCACTTTCTGGAAATTTAGTGCTTTAAATTCCCACTGTCACTATCTTTCTCCTTTAATCTTTCTCATACCTATGTTCTTTCAATCTACTACATGTTATCTTCATTGCTAGACCAGTCACCTACCTTTTTTCTTGAAAACTCTCCCACAATGCCTCACTTGTGTATGGGGTCTGTTGGGTCAGCTTGGGAATATTGGTCGCTATGGTTTTCTGGTCAAATGGTCGCTATGGTTTTCTGTGGTCTTATTATTTAGCAATGTAGGCATTTTATATAAATGTGTTTCGTTAATATTTTATAATGATGTTTATATTCTATTTTGTTTTTTGTAAACGGGGGTTCAATAAATTAGAGTACAGCCTCAGCGTCCCCTGCATGGGATGCCTTTATTGTAAAGTGACCGGCTGGTGGAGCGCCTTCAGTGTTACCGTTAGAGTTGTTTCAGCAGATATTTTATATGGATCAGGGGTGAGTCCTCTTTCAACCAAGTTATTGTCCTGGTTTTGTGTTCCTGATTCGGCTCTTTGCAGTTCGCTGGACCCAACAATGAATAACTAATTTAAAGGGCATGTCTGAGGTTGAGGTCAAAATTGGGTCACAAGTACGAAAACAGAACAACATTTTAAAATAGACTGTCTCATAACCATTTCGATTTGATCTTTTCTACTCTTGCTTTACAGAGGAAAGGCCGGAGAGAGAGAGAGAGAGAGAGAGAGAGAGAGAGAGAGAGAGAGAGAGAGAGAGAGAGAGAGAGAGAGAGAGAGAGAGTACTATTTGTTCTTTTCAAAGAAATTTCTTTGTCAATATATAATTATCAAAAATGTCGCAAGATGCCTGCCTGTATTTTATTTTATTGTCATATAGTCTATCTGATTCTGAACAAATTTTTACAATCATGCATCATGCATCCTTTACTAGCTATTCCTTGATATTGACATTGTGTGACTTTAACTTCATTAAAATCTGTGTCAAACATCAAAAAGGATGCGATTTATTATATTTTATGACACTGTTTTTGAATGCTTTTGCTTACTTTTTCGTTTTTAAAGCTATAACTGTATGCGTGACGTTCACTTATCTGCTAATATATGTTCTCACCATCTCTGTCTTTCTGTCTCTCTCTGTCTCTCTCTGCCTCTGTCTGTGTCTCGGTCTGTCTGTCTGTCTGTCTCTCTCTCTCAGTCTCTGTGTCTCTCTCTCTCTCTCTCTCTCTCTCTCTCTCTCTCTCTCTCTCTCTCTCTCTCTCTCTCTCTCTCTCTCTCTCTCTCTCTCTCCTTCGATCCGTTGCTCTCTTTCGATCCGTTGCTCTCTGTCTCTAACTTTCATTCTGTACCTGATCATGTCATGTTAGATAGATTTTATCTGTGAATATTCTACCACTGAGCCTCGGGCATCACGTCTCTTATCGCTTTATCGCTGTTGTGAATTATTGACACAACAAAACAAACAAGTACAGTACTCCCACACTGGCAAATGTAGGAGAGAGAGCTGAGGGAGGGTTGGATTAAAGTGTGATATACATGTGTATAGTTCAGTCCCAACACAAAATCTAAAGTACTAAAGCGGTCCTATAGACCACAGTGGGCATTAAGCACATAGAATGGATCTTAGATAACAAAAGAATTAGGGGATGCTCGATAACACATAGCGCGGTAGAAGTAGATGTATCTAGAATTATTATGAATACATATGACCCGCTATGCTATCGGGGATACACTCATTCCTCGCGATGGAGGATCCATTCTATTTCGTTAATGCCCCATGTGATCAGTACTTTGGATTTTGTTTGGGACTGAACTGTCCTCGGCTTCTTTAATGTATTCTATCTTACTTTCTTTCTATCCTTCCTTCAGCCTAGCTCTTTTATTTTCTCATTTTCTTTTGTCTGTCTTGGGGGTGTGGCATTACTTCAGATGCGTGCAAGCCTACCATCTTGGACGACCGGGTGGATCCTGAGATTGCCCCAGCGCCTCAAAGTAACGCTTAAGTTCGTAAATGTGCTATATAATAACAATTATTTTGAGCGCCATAGGAAACTGGTTCAGAACAACAATCGGTGTGCGTCAAGGATGCCTATACTCTGTCCAACACTCTTCAACATCTTCCTAGAGCGCATCATGTCAAATGCCCTTGCAGATCACGAAGGCACAGTTAGTACAGCGGGTAGAGCAATCTCCAACCTCCGTTTTGCGGATGACATTGATGGATTAGCTGGAGAAGAACAAGAACTTGAACAGCTGGTACAGAGCCTATGGAATGGAAATAAGTGCAGAGAAGACCAAAATGATGACCAACAACACCAATGCCGCATCAACACGGACATCAAAGTCCAAGGCCAATCCCTCAACACAGTGCATAGCTTCAAATATTTAGGAGCCATTGTATCAGACAATGGGTCCAGACAGGAATTCCTCTCCAGGATCGCACAAACAGCTGCTGGCCTGGCAAGGCTGAAGCCCATTTGGAAAGACAGGACCATCAGTCTACATTCCAAAGTTAGACTGCTGCGCTCCCTTGTTATCTCCATCTAACATCTTCCTATACGCTTGCGAAACATGGACCCTCACAGCAGATTTACTACTGAGAATACAAAGCATGGAAATGAGGTGCGACCCATTGGGGTCATGATCAATCTTGCCTTTGTAGATTGTTCTAACCTATAAAGGGAAAAGTGAAAGCCCCAGTTGAAAACCTGTCTTGACTTTGTAGGCATGACCAATTCACTGCGGCAACAGTACCCCCGTTGGGGTGCCGGGGGTTTCAGTATAAATAGTATCCCCACTTTCTGGAAATTTAGTGCTTTAAATTCCCACTGTCGCTGTCTTCCTCATTTACTCTTTCCCATTCCTGCTCTGTCCTATCACTCTGATATACTATCTTCTTCTTCGCTAGATCAATGACCTACCTTTTTTCTTGAAAACTCTTCCTGGACAAGAATCCTTGTTTGTGTATGGGGTCTGTTGGATCAGCTTGGGAGTGTTGGACGCTTTCTGCCGGGTGGTCACTAGGGCTTCCTATGATGTTATTATTTGGCAATATAGGCATTTTATATGTATACGTTTTGTTGATAATTTATAATGATGTTTGTATTCTATTTTGTTTTTGTAACCGGGGGTTCGAGTAGTTGGGGTAAAGCCTCAGCCGTCCCCTGCGTGGGATGTCTTTATTGTAAAGTGACTGGCCAGTGGAGGGCATTCAATTTTCCCACTAGGGTTGTTTCATCAGATCTTTTATGCGGATCGGGGGTTGTCCGGTCCTGATTTGGCTCGGAAGAGTCCGCTGGACCTAAAGCAACAATCAATCAATCAATCAATCAATCAAAGATGAGGTGCTACAGAAGACTTCTGGGCATTTCCTACACCCAGCACATCACCAACGACGAAGTCCGACAGACCATCACACAAGCCATTGGAAAACACGATGACCTGCTTACAGTGGTGAAGAAACGGAAACTTCGATGGTATGGCCACGTCACCAGATCATCAAGCCTTGCAAAGACCATCCTGCAAGACACAGTGCAAGGAGCTAAAGAAGAGGGAGACCGAAAAAGAGGTGGGGGGACAACATTCGAGAATGGACTGGTTTGACACTGAGCGAAGTCATGATGGTTGCTGAGGACATAGAACGATGGAGATATGCTGGTTAAACGATCATCTGTGGTGCCCCTACGACCTCCGAGTTACGGGAAAGGATAGGATAGGATAAAAAACACAAAAACTTGATCACAATGCACAAATAAACGTATAAGAATGCGGATGGACGGTGGTGTAGAAAATACAATTATCCTTTCGATGTACGGTGATTACAATTAAGATAATAACATTCCCACCCCTCCCCGGTAAAGTCTAGAAATTTAGGAGAAAAAGAAAGAAACTAAAGCTTTTTTGCGCACTATTTAGTCATCAACATATTCTCATAGCTCCACAGGTTTCGAATTTTGCTAGAATAAATCACAGGCTGTGAAGTCCGTAGGCCTTGCCTCAATTACATAGTATACATATGTATACTATGTAATTGAGGCAAGGCCTACGGACTTCACAGCCTGTGAATAAATACGAAACTGCAGCTCGCATAAATTTATACATTTCTTTGAAATGGCTTCCAAGAGATCGGACGAGGCTGACTCTGAGACGGCAACAGGTTCACCTGAAAAGAAAAAGAAAGAACATAGAGTATGGATGGACGGATGGTAAGTACTTTTATCTAGTTCTCAGTCCGTTGAGTTCGTGGATAACATCCCTTCCCCCATTCCCCCTTGTAATTTTGCAAAGAATTAGAGTCGATGTAGGCGTGGTTTCGAGTTCATCTTGTGTGACTTGAAACATGTCTAATCTTGATTTTATTATTTTTATGTTCTACTTCTATTGTAATACTTGCAATTTTCGGATATGCATCATGAACTATCTATCTGAACTAATAAAATATATTCACCGAAATGTATTATTATTATTATTATTATTATTATTATTATTATTATTATTATTAGTTGTTGTTTTTTTTTGTTTTGTTTTTTAAAAATAAAGTTAAGTAACAATTTATACTAAAACTGTAAGAGTAAAACACATCGGAAACTTTAGAACTTGAAGAAAAGGCCGCTCCACTCCAGTCTCCAGTTGTGTAACCGGCGTTTTTATAGGAGAGATCTTTGGTCAAGTAAACATAGCTGGCTAACTTTAAGATAAGCACTAAAGTGTGTAACTTTTACAGTCCAAATTTGTGATGGTACTTGTTGTAAGGGTGGTGACGTATTGATTCATCTTTAACGCTCTGGCAATGCAATGCTCGAGCTCTAGAACATGACACTTGTTTTTCCATTTACTAATTAATGTAAGTTTTCGTAGTTTTCATTTAGTTTTTTTTTTAACTGTTTACAATACCCTATCATTGTGCAGTTGTTGGATGTATCAAGTGTAGTTTTTATCTGAACAAGTGAAAGCAGTAAAAGTGTCTTGTTCATTTTTATATTTAAATTTTTTTTTTAACAACTTTAATATTACCAAGGTGAAGTTTGGGCACTTTCATTTTCGAAAGTACAGCAGCCCCAAGTGAAGCGCTTTACCCAAGGTACATGCTGGGTTCGTTCTTGTCACCGGCACTCACCCGTCTAGGACATGAGCATCAGGATCTTTAAAGTCCGTTATGATGGAATGCATGCGACACAGACTAGACCTCAGTTTATACTCTCATCCGAAGGAGTAGGAAATGGGAGTAAAGTGTCTTTCCCAAAGGAAACAATACAATGCCCCGGCCTGGGCTCGAACTCAGGACCTTCAGATCTGCAAGCCAACACTCTAACCACTCGGCTACCGCGCCTTCATGAGGTAAAGTTTATTGGAATCCAGTGACTGCAACTGTGAACCATCATTAGCCAAACTATAATAATTATTACTGTTGATTTCTGACATTATTTTGTAAACTATTTTACATAATTGTTTCAGCTTTGACATGGTCCATTTTGGGCATGCGAATGCTTTACGGCAGGTAAGCTTTTTTCAACTCTAGATTAGATGATAAGATAAATTTAAAAGAAGAAGATACAATTTTAAATAAACAATAACAACTACAGAATGAACAATCCTTATTCATAATTATATTGTTATGGACTAGTAGTATTGCATAATATTGTTATTTAAGGAATGTTGAGCACAGGACCATCAGAATTATTATTTGTTTATCTCAGCTTCTTACTCCTCCACCCATAACTAGTTGATATTGAACACTTGTATAGCATGTTTTTTTCCATGCTATGGTAGCATGTTCAGTGCACTAAGAAAAATAAGAAGAGGGGTTACCTCTGCCTCTACCCCCCATATTTGCATAGAGTTCTTGTAATTTTCCGCGGTTCAGTGAATTTCTGGTATTAAAAAAATATTTCCGCCAAGAATAGTATGGTTTTTCATGGAATAAAAGAGTTTAACAACGATTTTCCTCCAAATGAAGAAATACTTTTTGCGTGTCCTTAAATCAAACTGAAAAACGAAACTGCGCATGCGTGTTTCTGAATCATAACCAGTAAAGTGGATGCACAATGCATTGTTCAGCATGGTGATACAGTTGATGATAAAGTCATGAAAAACGCATAGAGGTGGGAATGGATGGAAAAAGAAGCAGGTGATGGATGACTAGGACAGTATTTGAGGAAGATCTCGAGAAATTTGAACAGCCTTTTGCACACTGTGCCAGTCGGAAATCAAATCCAAGCAATGGAGAACTTGCTGTATGAGGCTAAAATATTAAGCACTCATGCAGCTGTAAGGCAGGTGTTCAGCACTCAACCTTGCAGTCAGTGTTGCTGTTGCACAATCTGTGAAGCCAATGTGCATCTTTCAACCTTCAGTCATTGTTGCTGATGCACAATCTGTGAAGCTAGTGTGCAGCACCCAGCATTCAGTCAGCGTTGGTAAAGCACCTCAAAAACCTGTTCAGCAAAACTGCGGCCACAAACAAACCAATCTCCAAATTCTTAAAACATACCAACTAAACCATTGCCGATTAAAACACTGAAGATTTGGATTGTGCATCAGAATGTATAAAGATTTTTTTAGCTAAATTTGGACTTTTATTGGTGAATCGTGATCAGTGCGTGTTTACACTTAGATTTATAGTTGGACTTTGTTGGCAAATAATAACTGTAAGCTATGAATCGATAAAGACAGGCTACTTCAAGAGTGCAGCTGTGTGTAAGCAAGCTAGTCTATATGTTATATATTTTTTGCTCGTCAAAAATGCACGATTAAAATGCAACAATTTGTATTCCGCAAGAGGAGAGAGGAGAAGGGGGTGGCGTCATTTACCTGCACCCTCTATCAGCGCCTAGGCGGCTCCTAGTCCCAGACCTGCCTACTCTCCCGCTTTTGGCGGGAGACTCACGCTTTTGACGGTCTGGCTAATCTTAAGTTGTAACAGTGACAAATAAATATTCATTATAAATGTGTACAAAAAACTTGTGTTCTTGCTTTTTGATCCCCTGTCTCCCGCTTTTACTCTGAGGGGGGTAGGCAGGTCTGTAGTCCCCAGCCAATTTCTTTTTTATTTCCAGACCATTACAAGCCCTGAAGCATATATATTTAGATTTGTTATTTAAGTTCGCTCTTTTTGCATGGACTATAGAGCTCTGAAAGCATTTATATTTAGATTTGTAATTAAATATATATGTTTGCTTACATTTTTTTTATAACAGGGAAAGCAGTTTGGAGACAAACTTTATGTTGGAGTTCATTCAGATGGTTTGTATTAAATAAATTATTATTTTATCGCATATCTGCAGCAGTATATAATCAAAAACTCTCCACAGCAACTCAACCAAAGCTTTTTAGATTTTGAGGTTAGGTCAGCCAGGCTAGCTATAAATAGCTTTGCCGATGCTTCCTTTCCTTTCCTTTCACTGGAAGAGAGGGTGCAGGCAAGCTATAAATAGCCTGCAGCAAGCAAAATGTGGAGGCACTAAACAGTGCTGCTCACATAGGAATTGAGCTGGTGTGTCTCAAATTGCTTTATAAGTTTATTTACAACTAAATTTCTTTTTATTTTTTTTTTTAGAAATCGGTGTTCCAATTCAATGTCCACTTATAATTAACAATATCAAAATATGCTAAAGAAAATGTATATTTTGTTTTAGCTGAAATTTCAATCCACAAAGGTCCTCCAGTGTTCAATGAAGAGGAGCGCTACAAAATGGTGCGCGGAATTAAATGGGTTGACCATGTAAGTTTTTTTAATTTGTCATTCATTTAAATTAATTATTACAATTTTTAATACCCCCCAAGGAGGTGAAGAAGGTTTCAGTATAAATAGTATCTCCACTTTCTGGAAATTTAGTGCTTTAATTCTCTCTGTCGCTGTCTTTCTCCTTTGTTCTTTCTATTTCCTACTCTGTTCTGTTAATCTACTATACTATCTTCTTCTTCGCTAGACCAGTCACCTACATTTTTTCTTGAAAACTCTTCTGGAACAAAACTCCTCATTTGTGTGTGAGGTCTTTTGGATCAGCTTGGGAATATTGGTCGCTTTCTGCCAGGTGGTCACTGTGGCTTCCTATGATATTATTTGGCAATGTAGGCAATTTATATCTATGTGTTTTGTTGATATTTTATAATGATGTTTGTATTCTATTTTGTTTTTGTAAACTGGGGTTCGATAAATTAGAGTATAGCCTCAGCGTCCCTTGCATGGGATGTCTTTATTGTAAAGTGACTGGCTGGTGGAGTGCCTTCAGTGTTACCACTGGGGTTGTTTCGGCAGATCTTTTATGCGGATCAGGGATGAGTCCTCTTTCAGCGAAGTTGTGGTCTTGATTTTGTGGTCTGATTCAGCTCTTTGCAGTCCACTGGAAACTGTAAGCAATGAGTAACTAACTAACAATTTTTAATGTATGTCAAGTTTAATAACTCATGTATTTTCATGTGTTGAATGTTTACTGGAGATGCCTTTTAAAAAAAATGGTATAGTGTGCATGTTTATTAAGTTATTGACTTCTTGTATTTAAACCAATCCCTGTTCTCAAAATGCTTGAATGTATCTGATCTTTACTGTAAGTTTTACTTATGTCATGAAGTAAGCAAGCGTTGTGGCCAAGTGGGCTAAGGCGGGACTAACTTGCCTTGTCCACAGGCCAGAAACCAATGGCGCCTGACAGGTGTGGGCTCGATCCAGCATCTGGGCTTTATGTTTCTCCGAATATTATTTACTTTTGACTCGGGCAACGTCTCGGGGGTTTTCTCCGGGTACTCCGGTTTGCTCCCCCAGCAAAATTTCAAAAATCACAACTAATGTTAGGTAGGTTGGGTTTGGGCGCGCCACAGGCTGCGACTACGCTTTCCCCAGGGGAGGCGGCCCAGAATTTCCCTATGGAAAAGGGACAATAAGGTAAAATTAAAAAAAATAAAAGTTATGTTATCTTCTTTTCTTATTTTTTTTGTATACAACGCTTTACCAGCTCCAGAGCTACTCAGGACACTAGCCGATACAAGATCTAACTCAAACTGTCTGAGGCATTAACTTGCCTCTTATAAAGAATAATTTATACGGGTTAGTACTTGCTGTAGGGATTGTTCACCAATGTATGTGACTTACAAGAACTTTATTGGGCAGGTTGTTGAAAATGCTCCTTATGTGACCACACTTGAGACGCTGGAAGAATATGACTGCGACTTCTGCGTGCATGGAGGTATTTACTCTAATCTAATGTTACGCTTATTTAAAATTAAATTTACCTTTATTAAAAACAATAAGAATATGTTAGTCATCCTGAGATAATACAGCATTAGGCCCAACAAAAAATTGTCTGTTTATGTTATCCCGACCGACCCTAATTTTTTGGCCCAACCCTAAACTGTCTTTTGGGATTTTGTGGAGAAAAAAAAAAAAAAAAAGCCAACACAATCGCATCCAAGGTGAAAAAGGTTTAGAAAAAAACAAAAGAAGAAAAAGTGTACTTACCGACCCTAATTTTTTGGCCCAACCCTAAACTTTTAGGAGGGATCGTCTGGAGAAAAAAAAAGAATAAAAGCCAACAAAGTCGCTTCCAAGGTAAAAAAGGTTTAGATAAAAATAAAAAGAAAAAGCCTACTTACTGACCTTTTTTTTTCCCTATGTTACCTTACACAGACATTGGGAGTGGGGTGGGAGGGCCTTATTTAAACAAATGCAGACAAAATACATTACAATAGAACCAGGAACCCAGAAAGTAAGATTCTAAAAAAGCATTGCAATGCTAACGTCAGAAAATGTTTTTTCTCTAGCAGTTTCTTGACATAGGAACAGTTTATTATTAACTGTAAAAACTACACAGAATATTGTTTCAAAAACCACTTGGTCAATAAGAATAGAAAAATTGCATGCATAGATAGATAGATAGATAGATAGATAGATAGATAGATAGATAGATAGATAGATAGATAGATAGATAGATAGATAGATAGATTAGGTACTCCAAGCCCTTCATTGGCTCTTGTCTGCTCGGCAGTTTGACCCAGTTTTGACTTCACTTTCAACACTTATTATTAATGCAAAACTGCATTAAAACGAACAGTGGCTGTATTCAAATAAAAATTGAAAGCTTTATCTTTACATCTGTGTTGTTTTTAATGCATGTTTATGCGAAAGATTCCGAGAAAACAGCTTTTGAATACGCCCCTATCCTAGCACTGAATGCCGGTGCGAAAAAGTTGTCCGCGTCGTTTGCTGAGAGGTGGCACGTTTCAAACTGTAAGCGCTTTGAGATAGTTCATTGGATGGCCTAAAAATAAGAACCAATGAGAAGTTCGGATACTTAGCTTCATTTACATATCAAATATGGTGGACTTTCATGTGTAAAAGTGTTGTTACGAACCGAACAAAGTGGATAAAGCGGTTTTGATGTAAGTTTGATTTTAACTAGAAGTTTAAAAATTAGCAAGAAATAAAGAGCAGACTTTCCTTTATAAAACTAGGGTATTTATTAATTTGTGCATTACTCTATCGCGGAGCGCTTTGCCGTAGAAAAGTGTACCCAAACGGTGTTCGTGTTTTCTTGCGGCCATGGCCAACTCGTAGGCCTATTCAGCGACACGAGTGCTGAGCGTAGTAGCACACTAGTAGGCCTATAATTTGCCGGCACGCACTGCGAATTTGATGATTTCCCAACTTTGAAGCACCAAAACGGCTGAACATTACATGGGATAGGCCTGAAGAAAATTGGGATTGGAGTATAACATATGAAGGGGTTACCTGTCAAAAATCAGCTTTCTGGTATCAATATTGGCTTCACTTTGAGACTCCAAAGTTGTCAATTTCTTCAATTCCAAAACGTTGCCAAAAAAACTCCAACATTCGGCATTTTCAAACATTAATAACTTTTTACCTATTTGTCCTATGGGGGAAAAAAATATACCACTGTGTTCAGAATGAAAAGCTCTTTAAATCTATGTCAGTTTTGTGATGAGGAAATCATTTTTTTTAAATGGCTTTTGACTACCTAGATAGATAGATAGATAGATAGATAGATAGATAGATAGATAGATAGATAGATAGATAGATAGATAGATAGATAGATAGATAGATAGATAGATAGATATCCAGAGCCAAGTGTGGAAGGGATAGGTTGTTCGTAATGGCTTCACAATCTACTACTGAAGTACTCTGTCTTTATGACTACCATATTTGAAATTTACCCCTCTGTAACTGAAATTGATGTTTTCAAGTCTGATAGAACATTGTAGTTACGTGATGCCTCTTTGGAGAAAAATATATTTAAGCAATATCTGCTTCTGATGATTACTACTGGCATGTTTCATTTCCCATGTATAAGATTTTTTTTTTTTTTTGTGTGTCAATATTTTTGCATTACATTTTATTTATTATTGTATGCATTTTAGATATTGCACATACCTAACAACCGTTTATGTCATTTTTAGACGACATTACAACAACTGCTGAGGGTCAAGACACATATCATCTGGTCAAAGCTGCTGGCAAATACAAGTAGGTAGCAAAACAGAAGTTATAATGAGGCATTGCGAGTGAAAGCTTTGTTACCAGCATTCAAAGAATATGTCCATTGCCATAGTTATTCAAGCAAGAAATGTTAACGCTTGTGAAAACTTTGCTGTTTAGAAGAAATTGATTTAGATATTGAAGTGTACTCTAGTCTGCTTCTTTCAACATTGAGGACTAGTTATTTATTTTGTAATGCAGTATAGTATAATTGTACTGGTATTGACGTCTGCAAGTTCTATTTTTCAGGGAGTGCAAGAGAACACAGGGAGTGTCTACAACAGATCTGGTGGGAAGGTAAATATTAAAACTTGAAAAACACGCTTGGTTTTTCCATTTGTATTGTGTTGCACACACATGAAAGCATAGCAAGGGAGCATAACATTTTAGATAAATTATTGTTTCCCTTTTTTTTTTTTTTTTTTGGGGGGGGGGGGGGGGACCGGGAGGAAACACAACATAAGACCGGTGTCAGATATCACATGCAGTACCACGTAGTGTAGAATATTATGTCATTGATGTAGTTCATTGCAGCATAACAGGTAAAGGGAAGGAACTCTGTCTAACCACTATTGCAGGCAGCTATCGTTTCAAGATGATTGAATGACAAATCAAGAAAGGGAGGGCATGAGAGCGGGGGAGAGAGGGTAGATGAAAGAGAAGGAGAAAGAAATAATGTTCCCTTTGAATCTTTTTAATTTAGTAATCAGAAATTCATATTTTGCCTTTCTTGTATTAAACTTAAAGTGGATCTCTCCTATATGTTTTACGCTGATTTAACCGTAGTCACATTTGTGTAGTGAAGGTATTTAGTACGGTCATGAGGGACGACAGCTGTCTCTATAATGCTGTTAATGAGACTTGAATGTAAGCGCCTGCGGTGAAAAGCTATATCGGATTTCAAATGACAAAACAGGCTTTCCTGTTTGTGACATAGTGAAGGGAATCAAGAGGGGTTGAATGTGTGCTTTCTGTGGTTGTGGAATTTCATCCAGTCACAACATTTGGTATTAGCATGAACTGACAGCTTTTAAGAAGGCAATGGATCAATTTCTATGGAGACCAGAGAGTAGAAATTCAGAGTTTGCCGTTGAGTTTTCAATCTCACTCTGCAATCTCCGGAAACTGGAACTGTCCTTGGGTAAATGCAGGCCTGAGTGTAGTTCTAAAGAAAAAGAGGACGTGTTTAGACTATAGTTTGGGTATACACTTGAACCCACAAAAGGTCTGACAGCTAGAAGCACTTTGATTTCCAACTCAAGAGTCGATATTTATTTTGGTGTTTTTGATTCAGGTTTTGAATTGCTCGACCTATACTGAGCTTTTTCATTTTCCATATACAATGGTATAGAGAGATTACCTAAGGAGCATTTGAGTCCTATGGGATTTGCCCTCCTACTTATTGCTTTCTTCAATATTTCACAGAATGCTGTTGGTGACCAAGACACATCATCAAAACAAGGATGAGATAGATCAAGCATCTGTTGGTGAAATCAGTCAGGTACCAATGTCCTTTCTGCACACCCATACTTTCTTTTAGAAACATGTTATTGTTCTTGGACATAAAATACATTGTTTGTCTGCGCTTATGTGTTCGAAAGGCGGCATGCATGTTCATGTACACCAAGTTTGGTTATGTCATGGTATGAACACTGTTGAAAACTGTGTTAGTTGTAAATTTATCAGCATGTAATCATAGCCTGGTTATGCATAATCTGCCTTGTAAAGAAAGAACAGAGTAAGTCCAGAAATTACTTTTTTTTTTTTAAAGCGTTTCTGACTTGCATGCATAGCAAGCAATGTGAGTGTATGTGCACCCTCACCCCCCACCCATGCGCTGCTAACCCTCGCCCTACCTCCCCCCCCAAAAAAAAGTTTCCAGATTGTGAGTCTAAATAGTCCCAAAATGACAATATATTAAAAAAATGATTGTCCCTACGTCCTTTCTGCCCACAGTCTGTGCAAAATGTGCAAGTGGGTTAATATCTCAGAACCTATTTCAACTATCACGACCAAACTTGGTAAGATGGTGTATATTCAAAGGTGATCCGTGAATGACTTCATTTCAAGGTCAGTGTCATAGGTTCAACAAATGTTAGTCAAAAAATGACAATTCTTCACATATTTTTAAGTTTTCAAAAATGGTATTAATATTGAATTTATGATTCTTTGATGCATGATAGGTATCACATACCATACAAATTTTCTGTCAACCTCACTCCAAAGTCAAGGTCACTGGTGCTGTCCAAAGTCAATATAGGTATTTTTTACGTGACCTTGACCCTAAACTGTGATATAAAGACATATAAAGTCCAAATTTGTTGAATTTAGAGATGATAGATTGATCTTTCATATATGTTGCATTTTTGCGTTAATCTTAAAGGTCATATTAGCCCTTGCAAAAACATGTTAAAAAAAAAAAGGTCATCGTACAATGGAATGGCTGTTTATTTCACCCCATGATATGCAACAACATTGGGTTATTTGATCAAACATGAGACATGAGAGGTCATGTGAAGGTCAAGGTCATACCAAGGTCACTGAAGGTCAGGGTCTTCCCAAGGTCATCGTTTTTTTTTGCATAATTCACCTTTTGCTGGTCAAGGTCATCTCACGATCAAGAGCATGGAAAGTTCAAAGTTAGTATTACTTTGCATTTTAATGCCACTGCTTCATTTTGTTTTTTTCTGGGCAATCATTTTCATATTAAATATTGCAAGTGCCAAAAGGAGCATGTGAGTCATATGGGTTTGTCCTTCTAGTTTCTGTTTTACGTCATGAAAGTGCTATCTTATATATTGTACATTATACCATTGAATAGATCACAAACCATATAATTCTATCCTCCCAATAGTCATCCACAAGCACATTCTGTTTTGATTTAAAAAAGTGCCGAGAAAAAACATGACTGTGTCCTGGCCGCTCAGTCCTGTCAGTGATGTCACAGAATTGGAAAACAAGAGCTAGCAAAATATTGCCCAGGCCCACTTACTGAATTTTGCCTGCTTGGTGCGAAAACTCTGATTACGCGCACCCACAATGTTTTTGGAGTGATGTCACATGTAAACAAAGCTAGTTTATGTGAAGTCTTTGTTCTCGTGTCAGAATCTAACATTTAGTGTTCATCTTCTTATTGCCATTATTTCTAGCATAACTTTATGATTTATTCCTCAGTCTTCCATCAAAATTACAATTATGATTACTGTTAAAATTTATTACTGAAGCATCAGAAACATGCCAATGAAAATAGAGAATGCATATGTAAAAGCGTAAAAAACCAATATGGCAAGCCATTCAAATGTATTTCCAGACATTCAGTGATTCACTCATGGAGCAGAAAACCAGCATTTTCAAAGATGTCAATTTTCATGGGCTTGTCTTGTCAGTTTTATCCTAAAAAGCAAAATGAAAACTGAACGATTGGCGCCTGAAGCTAAATTTACTCAAATGTTTTGCCAATTTGAGAAATATACACCACAAAACACATGTTTATAAAATAATGAACCTCAACGACCTTGACATATGATAATTTGCAAATGTAAATAACATAAATGCAGAGCAGTAGTTTATCATATCTGCATAATAAAAATCGGTCACAACAAATGTGGAAAGAAAAGAAGTAAAATGTGTTGATCTACAGCAATGTAAAATTCTTACGGTTCCACCTGCTGATCAACGACTGGAATGCCATCTAATGAATTACCACGAGTACTTTATACCGGTGTATTGAAAATCACCCAAATCGATATAGTAGTTTTTGAGATATAGAATACAACATGTTTAGCTGTTTAGCAGAGAATTAACTGCAGCGACCTTGACCTTTGAGGTAGAGCAACAACGTTGGCATGGGATGCGGGCCACTAACCCAGGTAATGTTCTTATGAAGATGGGTTGAAATATGTCTAGTGGTTCTTGAGATATGGCGTGCGACTCTGTTTAGCTGTTTGAGATCAATATTTCTGAAGGAGTTTTCATATAAATAGAGGCTACTTTTAATGCTTGAGGTGTCCACGACTGTTTCCTTTCTTCTCGAAGTACTGTGAAAGAGATGTTGGGAGGGCTAAAAATGAGGCAGACAAACGTAATGATACAAACTATTTGCTGATGTCATTACTGCATTATGGGGATGGCTTGGTAGCACAGGTGGTTGGGTGCTAGTTTCCTATGCCAAGGTGCAGGTTGGAAACCTGCATGGGAGGAACTTGCTTGACTTAGGTACAAGAGTCTTCAGGATACCTAGGGTTTTCTCCAGGTACAGGTACTATGGTTTCGTCCCTCTCTTCAATAACGGAATTGGATGCAGCCAATCTACATTTCTAAATAAAAATTGATTTCTCTTCCACCTTCTGTAATAGCGATCTCTTCTTTGAGTTAGGTTGAAGAAACAGTGCGTGATAGAATCCTTGTATTAATATTAATAATATTATTATGCTGTTTATGTTTCTGTGACCATGACATGGATAAATACGTCAAGAAACTTCCTGACATATTTATACATTTCATATTCATTGAAACAGTGTCATAACGCAGTAATGATATCAGGAAATAGGACGTACATATGATTACACTTCCTTCAAAGTCAACAGATTTGTGAAATAATATATTCTGGATCCTTTTTCTTCTGGATCAACTACTGCTTTTTAGCTGCCTTCTCTAAGAGTCGTACAAATGTAAATATATATTATATTATGTCTCAAAAAACTATTAAAAGTAACAATTTCATATTTTGTAATATGGTGCGCCATTACTCGGAAAAGTGAAAAATGTAAAAATAAGAAAGTTTTGAAATGTAAAAGTTACTTGCATTCTGGCTTCATGGGGCAGTAATGTGCTTTGCCTTTCAGTGGATTGTTTTGCTTAAGCAACTGGCTTTAAACACTTTCAAGTGTTTGGCAGTTTATGTTGCAAATGTTGGCTACTATTTATTTTAACCTCTACTGCCAGTTGTGTATATTTCTTTTACATTTTGTTAGGGTTTGGTTTGATAGATATTGGTTGTGTTGCTTTGTTAACATTTGACCAGCACACTGGTTTTTGCTGAATGGATAGGACACTACTAGGACAAAAGTCTTTCCCTTTTGTAATTTCTGCTCCATAAACACACATTTACCTTGGTTTATAACCAACAGTTTTTCTATTGTTCATACTTTTTGAAATATGATAATATTTGATAATTAACTAGTACATTTCCAAATCTTTCTGAAGATACTTGGATTGACTGGGAGAATTATCATAAAGAGCTGCCAGAACAGCATTTTGAGCATGTCGTCAGTGCACATCCGATTTCATTCACTGCTTACTAGTCACTGTCATCGAAAAAGCTGATCAGTATTAAATGCTTGATGTTTTAATGAAAACCTTCGTGCGCATCTAAATTTACATTGATTTCTGAACGAAACCCAGTAAGCGTCTTGTCTTTTTACCTGTACAGTTTAGTTTCTGCGGATCTGAAATTGAACACTGTCTGACGAGCTGGCAACTAGATCTAAGTGACTTCTGTTCAAAACTAAAATTTGGATCTAAAAGTCAACATTGGCAACAGCTTCAGAGTCGCCATCACACAAAGCGGAAAGACTTTAGTCCCATGGTTGTATTAATAGTTGTTCTGCCTCAAAGGTAAAGTTCACTTGGGGTCACATTCTTTGCTAAACACACAAGTTTCATGTGGAGTAGCTCTGAAAGTGCACTTGGATATAAATTTGTGTATATGTATTTATTGCTTAGTTTATTTATAATTAAATATTTTGGGAGGGGAAAGTTTGGGACTGTTGGGGTTGTCTGGAAATATGTTTGAATGGCTTGCCATTTTGTTCTCTAAAACAGTTACTGTTTACATTTATTTATTTGCTTGTTGTCAGTATGCACAATATAAACTCTGGTGTTATTAATTTGTGTGTGTGATAGAATTATCAGAAGACAGTTGTAAGTGAGCACTGCATGGGAAAATAGTGCATGACAGTATAACTTACCTTATTTTTGTGGCTACATTTTATTTTATTTATTTATGCATTATTATTATTTTATTTTAATTAACTTATTTATTATTATTTTTAACTCTACTTTTAGGCAGTGAATGTGGTGAGCATTTTTTTTTTTAAGATTTAAAATGAATGCCGTGTTCTTTTCTTGTGTGGCTTGTAGTTGCTTCTGCATGTCTTGATTTTTGTTTTGCATCATACTCCTGTGTGTGCTAAATCATTTTTGAACATGAAGTCTTCATAAAATGTCTCTTCCTACTACTTTTAACTTCAGTATGAATGTAGGGTTCCACCTTCGTGCTAGTTTTTTTTAACTTCAGTATGAACAGAAGGTAGACACTTTTCTCTTCGATTAATTTTCATGTAAAACTAACTTATCTGTTGTATTCTTCCTACAAAAGGTGAGCAGCAGGTGGGTAAGCTATTGATTATAATATGGAAATGGATTAAATAAAGGAACTTGAATTTATTTAGCAAAATAATAATTGTTCATTTTATTTCCTATATTCAAAATAAATATAAATATTATAAAGTAAATATATATATCCCGTAACTTGAAGGTCGTTGGGGCACCACAGATGATTTTCTCGGTCCTCAGCAACCCTCATGGCTTCGCTAAGTGTCAAGCCAGTCCATTCTGAATATTGTCCTCCCACCTCTTTTTCTGACTCCCTCTTTTTCTGATGCTTGGGTGACGTGGCCATACCATCGGAGTTTCCGTTTCCTCACCACCGTGAGCATGTCATTGTGTTGTCCAATGGCTTGTGTGATGGTCTGTCTGACTGGTCTGTCTGACTTCGTTGTTGGTGATTTGCTGGGTATAGGAAATGCCCAAAAGTCTTCTGTAGCACCTCATCTCCATGCTTTGTATACTTCATTGTAGATCTGCTGTGAGGATCCATGTTTCGCAAGCTTATAGGAAAATGGAGATGACAAGGGAGTATAGCAGCCTTACCTTGAAATGTAGATTGATGGTCCTGTCTTTCCAAATGTCATCACTTGTCCCAAAAAGGGTAACCTTCAGGAGTGTGAAAAATTAGCGCACCATCAATCTCATTAGCCATCCCAGCAAGGTCCTCCTGAAAATAATACTCAACAGGTTGAAACCTCAAGCTGAACAAATAGCTGAAAAACAAGCAGGATTCAGGGGAAGGCGAAGTACCACTGAACAGATTTTTAGCATCAGAATAATCTGCGAGAAATACCTACAGCACCCAAAAAAACTCATCTATATCATGTGTTTGTAGACTTCAAGAAAGCGTTTTGACCGAGTCTGGCATGCAGCTCTGTGGGCAACCATGACAGTGTACATCATCAGCCCTAAAATTATTGAAGTCATCAAAATCCTGTATGACAGGCTACTAGTGCAGTCCTCCACAACAGCGCCATCGGGAACTCGTTCATAACAACACTCTGTATGTGTCAAGGATGCCTACTCTCTCCAACACTCTTCAACGTCTTTCTAGAGCGCATCATGTTAGATGCTCTTGCATGTCACAAAGGCACAGTCAGCATAAGGGGTAGAGCAATCCCCAACCTCTGTTTTGCGGATGACATTGATGGATTGGCTGGAGAGGAACAAGAACTAACAGCTGGTACAGAGGCTTGACACCACCTCCAGAGCCTATGGAATGGAAATTCAAATAAGTGCAGAGAAGACCAAAATGATGACCAACAACACCAATGGCATCAACGTGAACATCAAAGTCCAAGGCCAATCCCTCAACACAGTGCACAGCTTCAAATGTTTAGGAGCCATGGTATCAGACAATGGGTCTCGACAGGAAGTCCTCTCCAGGATTGTACAAACAATAGTTTATGTTTATTTTATTCATTTAATTAGTTAGGTTTTTAGTAGATTTTCTGCAGAGCTGTTACCTTCTTCTTCTTTTTTTTTCTTTTTTTGTTGTTGTCTACAAATTGCAATAAAATACTTTATTCACTCACATGATTTTAATAATTATCTGTTCAATTGAGAGAATATTTTATCTCAGAATAGAAAGAAGGAGCTGTTTGTTCTTTTTGAAGCTGTTTTCTTTTGTGAGTTCCATTAATTGGCTAAGTAGTGAATTTGTAGGGGGTATATTAGCAAGAATAATATTTTTTTCCGAATAGCTGTAGGTCTCTGTTTTTATGTGATGGAGGCAAAGTGTAGGTGGGGTGGGATTGACAAGTTAGGGTAGATTGTGGTGAACGTGCATTTATTTTCCTCATTAACAACAGTGCAGCAAGACTGATTGCTTGATTATGTTTTATTAGACAAAATTTGTTTGAAACCGAAAGGAAGGTCTGTTTTAAAGAACAAAAAAAGAAAAGGCAAAAGATTTATGTGGACGGGCTATCCATGTTTTTAGTGTTTTGTTTAGACAGCATGTTCATAAATGGACTAGAAAGAACTGTGATGTCAAGTTATATCGCCGGCAGTGAATGAGGGGAGAGAGGGGAGAGATATATATCGATGGTCGCATGCTAAAGGCTAATAAAATTCCCTTGAGTTCTCAGCTGTGACTTAGATAGAGTTTTAAATTTATTGCTTTGGTGGTTGGCAGATGTGTGCAACTGTATCAACAAATTCATTGATTTGAATATTTACACCATATTGTATCTTACCCAATAGTGTAGAGTTTAGAATTTCACTTCTCGTTTCTTTTCCTATTATATATACGCATACAAAATAAAGTGTACGTTTCATTGTGTTTTGTGTTCTGTTCCTACACAAATCCATCTCTTTGTACAAAAGGCATTATTAGTATTATTATATTTGCAAGTTATTAAGCACACCACCTCTTAGCTATAGTGCCTGATAAACTGAATCAACAGCATTTACTACCTTTAGACAAAACTAGTCTTCATTATTTATGAACTGCAGTTTTGATTTTGTGTGTGCCACATTTTTAAGTCTTTTTCTTTTTTGCTCTCTGTCTCCCTCACTCCTTCACTTTTATATTTTGTTTAGTATTTAAGATATAAATGATATATTTAGGTTATACATAATATATTTAAAATTTAAAATATATATCTAAGAAGTAAGTAGTGTCAAATTTGCCATTGTTGAAAACAAAATAGCGCGCGGCACCTAGTAATGTAAGAGAAGCGACAAGTGAAACTGAAAATAATAATAAATGATAAATTTATAGTGAATTTACTCAGTTCGCGCTTCACTGTACATCAATTCTATCCCTTGAGTTCCTTCTAAGCACGAACCCCCACCCTTTTTACCCCTTACTCCTCCCCCCTTCCACCCTCTCACCGCCCTCTCTACGTTTTTTTTTTAATACCAGACCTTGATTGGTGACGTTTTGTCTGATTTGATGGATCTGTTTTCAAAACAACTGGTAAAGATAAGATTATGTATATATTTTATAATTTCTGTGACAGAAGGTAAATATAGTACATTGTATAAAATTAAGACCTTTTTAAAACATTTGTTTAAATGTTTAATTGTAAGGCGGTTACTTGCTACAGCTTCTATGGTAATTATTTGCTATCGTACTTGTCTAATCTAGTGATCCCTTATTACGTTATCCAATTTTGTTTGAGTGATGTTGTGTTGTTTTACTTCACAGGGTGCATCCTCACACAGTCCTTGGACAGGTGTGTCACAGTTTTTGGCCACTTCCCAGAAAATCATCCAGTTTTCTTCCGGGAAAGAGCCTAAACCTGGCGACAGGATTATTTATGTGGCTGGCGCTTTTGACCTTTTTCATATCCTTTTCATGCCATCAGTCTCGGAAATCTTGAAGTAAGCTGGATTGCCTCTGGTTTGTGTTACATGTTATGAATCTATATACTTACGACTGTTTTTAAAACTTGAACGATATTTTAAAGGAAGCGTTGTATTTTGTTGTTGCGCAAAGTGAAAATAGACTATATTTCATATGATTTGCTAAGTTTTATAAATAGCGATGCTAGATCTTTACAGTTGCAAAATTTAAAAAATGATAATTGTCATCCCTGACTCTCAGCAAATGTTGGTCTGCTCGACTTTCTGGAAAAGGTATCGGCTGAGGGAGATTTCATCATCGTTGGTCTCCACACAGATCCTGTGAGTACTTGTACTCATTTTTTTTGCTTTGAGAAAATTGTGGAAGTTTGCCCTGCATAATAATTACCACAAGAGCTTGAAGAAGATGATGATAATTATAAGTGCTAATTTTACTTGAGGGTTGGGGGGGGGGAGAGGTGGGATTCTCTACAAGCTTGAAGTTATCCTCTTTCTGACGATTATTGCTTTTATATAATAAATTAATAATAATACTATGTCGATGGTCTATGCTTTTAATTAAAAAATATAATACTGTTTTTCTTTGCCTGTTGCAGATTGTGAACCGCTACAAGGGAGCAAACTTCCCAATCATGAATTTGCATGAGCGCACACTCAGTGTCTTGGCATGCAGGGTAACTAAATGTTTTTATTTTTAATCTTTTTATGTGTGTGTTTGGGAATGTAAAAGTCTTATAGATAGATTTGCTGAAAATACTGCATCATTATTTTTTTCTGTATTTGTTGTTGTTTTGTTTATGAAGAGTCAAATCGAAAGCACTGTTGCATTGTGGTTTTCTGATTTCTTCAGTGTTAAGTATGTCTTTATTTACTGTAGAATATGTCGAATTAAAACTAACTGTTGTTGTTGTTTTGAAGGCTTAAGTATAGAGGTTAATTTTGTTTTTAATTCAATTATGCGTTTATCGTGTTGCTGCCATATTATTTTCAGTATGTGTCTGAGGTGGTCATTGGTGCACCATATGAAGTCACTGCGGAGTTGATGGACCATTTCAAGGTATGCAGATTTTACCAGTTGTTTTGAATAAAGATGGTGTGTGTGTGTATGAAAAAGCCTACATGTGCAAGCTTGCGTATGTGGATTTGTGTATGTGTGTTAGTCCTAAGTTTCTTGTTTAACTCCTTTTTGCCTGAGGAAGTGAGTAATAAATAGCTAAAGACATATTATAATGATTTACAGTAGAGAGAGAAAGATTTTTTTTAAATGTTTTACCAGTCATATGTTGGTATTGTTTAATAGATTTAATCATGTATTGATTTTTCTTCTCACATTATATATAGACACTAACTGCTTGTTGGCATTTATTGATTTGTGGAGTTGTTCATTTTTATTTGGCAGGTTGATTTGGTGTGCCATGGCAAAACTCCAATTATGCCATCAGCGGATGGGTCAGACCCATATGCAGTAAGAGGACCCTCATTACCTTGTGTTACAGCTGCGACATTAAGATAATACTTATAATGGATGAGAGATCAAGCAAGAAATACAAGGACAAATAAGATAAGACTTGAAATGCACATTTGTTAGTTTTCACGTGATAAAAGACTATTTTCATAGTTGACAAAACTGTTAAAAATGGTTACTAATTATTGAATTCGTTCTTATAAATACAGATTTTGTGTGTGTTGTTTTTAGGTTGAAAAATATATCCAAGAGTATTTAACTATAGTATGCTTATTTAAATATCAATGTGATTTTTATCCCATTCAATTCCAGGTCCCTAAGAAGCGAGGCAAGTTCAAGATTATTGACAGCGACAATCCATTGACGACCGAGATGATCATTGAACGCATCATCTCCCACAGGTACAACTTCATTTTTCTTTTCTTTTTCTGACTAGGAATGCACTTGTTTGTTCCTGCCAATGCAGAGTTGTCTGTATGGTAGTGGAAGCCTAGAGATAGGGATAATTTGTTGTGTGAGAAAGGTTGCACATAGCCTTTTGTTGTGTGAGAAAGGTTGCACATAGCCTTTTATTGTGTGAGAAAGGTTGCACATAGCCTTTTGTTGTGTGAGAAAGGTTGCACATAGCCTTTTGTTGTGTGAGAAAGGTTGCACATAGCCTTTTGTTGTGTGAGAAAGGTTGCACATAGCCTTTTGTTGTGTGAGAAAGGTTGCACATAGCCTTTTGTTGTGTGAGAAAGGTTGCACATAGCCTTTTCCACACACTTTAATGAACAATTAACATAGGTGATTGACACTTTTTTTTCTTCTTCAGAAAATGGTTAGTAGTTTTTGTAATACTTCAGTACGATTTTTTGTCTTCTCCAGGTTGCAATTTGAGGAGCGTAACCGAAAGAAAGAGCAGAAGGAGATAAAGATCATGGAGTTCATGAAGAGCCAGCAGGAAAAAGAAAACAGCGCAGCCTGAGTGTGTTCTCGTGCTCTGTTTTTGTGACGCTAACTTGAGGTAGTCTTGGAGAGTGCAGAGAAGAAATGGACACTTATTTTTAAAACATACACCAACCCCATCTGCAGTGAATCTGTTGCATTTGTAGTTGGAAGCAAACTGTTAAAAAGACTCCACTTACATCTTGCATTAGGTATTTCATTAGTCATCAGTGGCATTTAACTTAAGTCAGTTTTATCTTATTGACCGACACAGGATACTGAGGGATGAGAAGAGCCAAGGATTTAGCCATATGTCTGTCATTACTTTTACCAGTATAATTTACAGTACTGATCTGTCATTCTGTGGCAGCATTTTGCAAATTAATTTTTTCTCTGTGTTGTATTTGTTTGTTGTTTTTCCTTTGGTGTTGCTGAAGCTTTAGTTATCCTGAATGTCTGTATATAGTGGTATGTTGCTGTGTCTTAAATGATTTCGTATTTGATTGACGGCTAGGAGTAAGTGGAAAAAGTAATTGCTGGCACATGTTTGCATTAACATTACAACTAATAGACTTGTAAATGTCGATGGTTGTGAATAGCGTAATATTTGAAGATACTTTCTGCATTCTCAGAACGGTTGTAAGAAAAACTGGTCTTCATATTCGTAAGCTGTTTCAGTGAAATAACTGCTTACAATGTGTTTTTATTGACCTTTGCCTTACATCAGGGTGGCTTGATTTCTTTGAAAGTGATGGTATTCTGTTCAACTTGCAGAACACACTGGTATGCTTTTTTGCATGGGTCATAGACTACTTAAGTGTGGATGGTAATTATTTTCTACCGTGTAGGAAGTCTGTGATATTTTTAAAGCATGTGTGCTCTAGAGTGTTTTACCGAAATCCTTAGTATGGTGGGTTTTTTTCTTTTTGATTGTTGATTTACTGAGTTTCGTTTCCAAAGAATTATATTTTTTTTACTTAACAGAATTTTTTCCACCTGGGGAGATTAGATGAGTCTGACTGGAAGAAAGTATTTTTTATTAAATAAAACTGCACAATATTTACTCGGTAAAAATCTATTGTTGTAATTGTCAGTGCTCATAAAGTCTGTTGTGCCGAGTGTACATACAGAAAAAATGCATCTGATTCAGATCGGTGAACATGCACATTATGGCATAGAAGCTGCGTGTTTGCATAAATGAACATTTGTGTGCTAACAGGTATGGTTAGATCTTTTTTTCCTACCATTAAAGCAGGCATGTAAAAGAATAACAGCAAATGTGGATACTTGTACATTGGAAAGTGCAAAGTGTATAGAAAGTGTGTCTAAAGTTTTGCTCAAGATATAGAACGCCTTGACTCAGTGTTTCATTATATATATATATATATATATATATATATAGATATATATTTATTGATAGTCAAAACAGATTTTTAAAGAAAGTAATAATTTTAATTATGGAAGCTGAATGTTTTATATTAAGTTATTAAATAATTCCCAAAAGTTTGATTTTTTTTTTTTAAGTTCACTTTCACTAACATGGCATGGGTATTTTTAAATGTAAAATGTGTAGTATTGCCATGTTTTATGTTCAGCATAATAAATGTGTTGATTTAGAAAATGGTAATCGTTTGCTTTGTTTTACTTTTTTTTTTTTTAAATTGCTCAAACTTAGTTTTTTGTTAGTCCCTTCTTTTTGGGTTCAGCAACCACAATCAATATTTAATTCAGTTGCTTTTTTGTTGTAATGATAACAGATAAAATTGGGTAGTTGGTCGCATGTATTTTTTTTACCGTGTGTTTAGAGCTTGTTGTGTCCAGTATATCGAGTGTCTGGGTTTTATCTATAAACTATCATAATAATATACTTTCATTGTATCTGGAAATATTTTTGCAATCTTTGTCAGTATGGGACCATTTTGGTGAAAATGTTATCAGCGAATAACCGATACCTGTGGGTCATAATATTGTGTGTACGAAATATCATTTCTACTTTTATTCAAGTTTAATCACAGCTTTCTTTGCCTGATTTGATTAGTATTATTTGTTTTATTGATTTATCTGTTTATTTTCTGATTATTTATGTGTGTTTATAATATCAATAGACTACCATGGGATTTTGGGCGCCATTGGAATACGACTAGCATACAGAGCCAGCCAGTCTAGCAGGCCCAAAAAGCAGTACTGACCCCATTCTGAATGTCACACACTGTTGGAATATATGCCGGTGCGCAGCCTACACTTGGTGTCACACGCTGTTGGAATGTATGCCGGTACACAGCTAATGCTTGATAGATCTCTGGCATTCCACCAATGCCAAGGTTTCTAGTTTAGTGAAAACTGGCCTATGGTCTATGCATCAATATTTCAATTAATCTTTGAGAAAGGAAGGTTTTTCTGTGCTTCTTCCAAGTTTGCACATATGATTTGGATTTTAACATATAAAAATCAAGAATTATGGACAATTTTCTCTTTCAGTGTCTTTTTTTTGTTATCTGCAGCATGTGTGTGTGTGTGTGTAGGAATCATAAGGTAGTTCTCATCTGTCGATTTAAACACAGCAAGAATACCACCACAGTTTTAAACACTTTATTTGCGTTTGAAATAAAACTCTACATTCTCACTCTGTTTCTCACGCAGAAACAAAAATGTCAAAAATAAACATGTATTGAAATTATGGTCTTTTAACAAAAAACATCAAGCTGTTTTACAAAACCAGAATAAATTGTTCCGCAGCTCTTCAAACTCTCTCTGATATCCATATGGCACCATGGCAACCTGTTCTGATGGCCTGACTCAGTAAGCTGTAGAAAGGAGCCTGAAAAAATCATTTATAACATAAATTATTTATACATATAGAAGGTATAGTCATATTGCAGATTAGCACATTAATTTTAGATTAACCTTAACATAAATGGTGATGATATAGTGAACGAAGGGGCTCGTATCTTCATTGCAATTTTCACTTGTTAAAAAAAAAAAGCTGTAAGCACTTTTTTTTCTACAGGGGTAAACCAAAGGTATTAAAAATAGACAAATTTTCTGATAGGCAGAAAAGAATGCTTTCCGACAACATGACTTAAATTTTAAAATAAAATAAAATAGTGCAGTACAGGTTTAAACAAAATCATCAATGATAGCATTACCTGTTCAGCGTCATGTTTTAAACCTGTGTCCAGATGCTGAAGTTCGTCATCTCTAAATTTCTTCAGTTTCTGTGAAAAGAAATATTCAAGCTAAAAGGCATACAGAAGAAGGGGTGTTTACCAACCACTTCATACTAAGCACAAAGTTATCTGTTATCTGAAGACAAGCACTAATATTTGACTAGAATACTTGTGCAAGTAAATCTATTGTTTGTGTTGGTTATAGCAACAGTTATAATCTCTATCTCAGCAATGAAGGATATCAATAAAACTTCGTTACCACAACCATTGCACACTCCCCCACTGGCTAATTCCACACCTTTACACACACACACACACATACATGTACGCATGCATGCCACAAACATAGGTGGCCTGATACAACAAACATAGGCCATATACCTCTAACAGATCCTTGTGAAGCTCAGGATCATCTTCCATAAGTTGACGAATTTGGCTGAAATAGGAAAAATAAATGATCAAAAGAAAGTATTGGTGTAGAGCTTTCACTACTGGTTGTCTGGTATTACGGACATTCCTAGCACCAGCTGTCCAGGACCGCAGACAGTGTTCGCGCACCTACACCCAATACAGCATCAAATATTCACTAAAGACTGTAGGTCTGAGAGCCGAAAGTAGTTTTTTTCTGCTGCAGACGATCCATGGGAGAGAACTCGGCCACTAGTGACTATAATCTGTGATCTTCCATGGATAGTCTCGTCACAGAAATGCGACTTCGGTGCTCTGCCTACAGTCGCATTAATGCATTCTTTTGCGCCCCGAGGACATTTGAAAATAATAATTCCCACAAAAAACTTAAATATCAAAGGGGTTAATAATACAGGACAATCGGTAAATTGGAAGTCATGATCAAGCAAACAAAACCCAATATAATTTTTTATTGAATAAAGTCTGAGTACTCTAACTAGCAAGTACTTTCATTGTAAATAATAATATTATCAAAAACCAGTAATAAATTCAATCAAAAGAAACTGTTACCTGTTGTAGTGGTCTCCGATGACATCCTCCACTGCCACTGTGCAAGCCATTGCAGCTTCCTTACCGATAAGTGCGCATCCAGCACCTGGGGACATAGAAATTAATGTAAACAGTTAATAAATATATAAAGAGCAACATAGGTTCTGTCAATTAAAAACAATTTCTTTAGGAAATAACCCTTAATGGTGGTGATGGTTATTCTTACTTGATTATTATTTTATTAAGAATTAGCTTAGCACAATAATCAATCATGCGCTCTGTTATGAATTACTGAAATGGAAGAGAACCGTCTATACCTAGAGCAAAACCAGCAAGGTTCCAGAAAGGTAGCATGGCTGTTGGACGTACACGGTTGTCTGCCATCAGTTTGTCAAAGGCTGCTTTGTGTTCCAGCTCTTGCTCATGCATCTCCTGAGTATCACACACACACATGCACACACACACACAAACACACACATAAAGACAGTGCATTAATTAATCTACTCCTAAATATCACACTCAAATCTGACACATTCAATAACAGACTTCTGTTGTTTATCAGCCAAACCATACAGTGTGACTGAGACTAGATGAGGCCTTCTCCCACTCTTAAGACTCAGTTGGCAATCGAGAAGGTCTACTCTCTAAGCCAGGTCAAGTAATGAGGTGAATCACCTACAAATTTCCTCTTCTTATTAAGGCAGAAAAGGAAGGCAATGTCGATGTGATTTAATTCTTCAAACAAAACCTGCAATCTGCGGTGGGTAGGTCTTCTCAAACGTCCGCCGAGAACTGGGAGAAGAAGAAGGCCTCATCTAGTCCCAGCTAGGCTGTATGCAATCAAACAAAAACATTCATTAATCCCCGAAAATAAAGATCCTCTGTGAGAAAAAGAAATAATGTATGTGTTCGTCTTGAAACTGCATTGTGTTTGTATTTTGCTCCCTTTTCTGCACTTCCTTGTGGGCCCCTTAACACAATAATTAATTTTGTCAACTCCTAACATCACAATACAGTGTTCCCTCAACAAACGAAAAATGAGAGTCCTTGGGACTCCCAGGTATAAAATTTTAAGAGTCCTTGTGCACATTTTGAGAGTCCCCAAATCGGAAAAAAAAAGTGAAAACAAGTCCAAGCCTCCCTTTTTTTTTTTCTTTTTTTTTTTTTACTCTGTTAAAGCGTCACATTAGTTATCATAAACATATAAAACCAAAAAATTAAAACATATATTAAATGCTTATTTAAGCCTAGATAGAATCAAAGAATGGATTCACGAAGATTTCTTCTGTTCAGAGAATGGATTGCTTGGAGGAAGTTTACAATGCGCGCGCATGTGATTTTTAAGGACGACAACTCCCGACACAATCTTTAATCGTCTGCAATGGCAGTCTCAGTTGGGTTCTGATTCTGATTATGCCGTGAATTAGTTTGCCACTCGTTAATCGTATTTTTGACTTCAGCGATTCGAAAAAAATGTGTGCGTCCACAGGACGCACACATGCAAATTTTTCTGCGTCATTTTTCATATTTTGTGCGTAATTGACGCACTACTGTGCGTTATCGGGAACACTGCAATAAATAATCAAATCAACAGACTAGAGTAGAGCTACTAACCTTGAGAAGTGGGCCAACTGAAGATTTTCCAAGGACTGCCATTTGACCTTCATATATTCTGTGAGCACCAAATTCACCAGCATGGTCTACCCGGATGATCTTGTCCAAGATTTCTCTGCGTCGTCTTTCTCTAACTGATGTAGACATGCATCTAGCACAAAGTCTAGTGTACAGTGTAAGTGACATCTTGCTGTATTCTTAAACCTGCAAACAAATAAGCGTTACATCATGGCTTTGGTGCAGATGAGTCAGGGCTATACCTTGTGCAGTCTAAGTAAGTGAGGGTCTGACATCTTTTTTCACAACCGCCCATCGATGTATCATGCTCTATTCGAAAAGAAAGTAAAGCAAGCACACATGATCTTAACTCCATTACAGCAGCGTCCATTCATAAATTAATGTGAACAAAATGAATATGATGTAACACCTTTCCCTCGCATTCTTGCTTTGCTTGGCAAGTCATTAGCATCTTACAACAGACCTCAGACACATACAACACATTAATTATTAAAACATAAACTTTTCCAATGGCATCCCAAAAAGATTCTGTTCTGGTTTTTAGTGTCACTGAAGAAGTCTTGGAAAATGCAAGGGTAATGATGGCTTTAAGGATGACATCCCATGATGCCATCTCTATAATGATGATTTATTTCCATATTTATACTGTCAGCTTAGCTTCTCTCTCCAGCTAAAATAAAGCTGTGGCCTTTGTCGGTCGTTGTTTCACTTTCATCCTAGGCGTTTCCAGCGCAGTTCGCTGATACTTAAAATGTTCCATCGATAGTGGTCCAGCTCATGGGAGGGATGACAGGCATGAAAACGCCGTTAGATTCTTGTTCTAAAAAGACATTCTAGCCACTGTCATGAGTTGCCACTTAGTCTCCAGTAGACTAATTACCGTCCGTCTGAGAGCAGCCCCTTTCAACATCACCATTATCCAGGCCTAAGCCCCAACATCAGACTATGACGACAGTGAAGTCAAGGATTTCTATGAATATTTGCAGGTTGTCCTTGACCAAGTACAAAGGACATTGTCATAGTGCAAGGCGACTGGAATGTCAAGGTTGGCCAAGATGCGTACTACAACTGGGGAGACACATGTGACTCTGCAATAACGAAACAAATGACAGAGGTCTGAGACTCTTGAAGTTTGTCAGATACTACAATCTGATACTGGCAAACATGCAAGTCTCAAAAAAAAAAACCCCATCTATATCATGTGTTTGTAGACTTCAAGAAATCGTTTGACCGAGTCTGGCATGCAGCTCTGCGGGCAACCATGAGAGTGTACAACATCATCCCTAACATTATTAAAGTCATCAAAAAACTGTATGACAAGACTACCAGTGCAGTCCTCCACAACAGCGCCATCGGGAACTGGTTCAGGAAAACAATCGGCATGCGTCAAAGATGCCTACTCTCTCCAACACTCCAACATCTTCCTAGAGTGCATCATGTCAGATGCCCTTGCAGATCACAAAGGCACAGTCAGCATAGGGAGTAGGGCAATCTCCAACCTGCAGATTACATTGATGGATTGGCTGGAGAGGAACAAGAACTAACAGCTGGCACTAAGCCATTGGACAACACGATGACATGCTCACAGTGGTGAGGAAACGGAAACTCCGATGGTATGGCCACGTCACCAGATCATCAGGCCTTGCAAAGACCATCTTGCAAGGCATGGTGCAAGGAGGCAGAAGAAGAGGGAGACAGAAAAAAGGTGGGAGGACAACATTCAAGAATGGACTGGCTTGACACTGAGAGAAGCCATGAGGGTTGCTGAGGACAGAGAAAGATGGAGTACGTTGGTTGAACAATCATCTGTGGTGCCCCAACTACCTTCGAGTTATGGGATGGGATAGGACAGGACTGCCAGAGCCTTACAAAATGTAGAAAGGCTATTTAGGCTACGCCGTCCCTACAAAATGGCGTGATGGCATCCTGCTATATTATTTATTATTATTATTATTTGGTCTGATAATAATTATTTACTTTCGAATCGGCCGCACACCACACTTTCGATTCATGTAGATGTACCACAGGTTCTGAAGTCTTTTCTTTCGTCTTTGTAAACTCGTAGGCCTCGGACATACGTATGCGGTATGGAGTATGTATATTATGTAATTGAGGCCTACGAAAGACGAGACTTCATAGCCTGTGGATGTACATCCCACAAACAATAATTATCCAGCTCGTAAAATACCTACACACAAGCGTATGTACTTTGGCTACCCAGCAAGAATTTACGGCAACCCTAAAAACACACAAACATATAGCACACGAAAGCAGACAACAGTAGTTATTAAACCTCATCAACCTTGACAAGTATGTTTATGGACGCAACCATACTGTCATTTCTGCAGCCTCAAAATAGTGGTACAAAAAATTGTAAAATAAAGTAGCATATATACAAATTTGATATACGCTAATATTTGGAGCCATTTCAAATGTGATTTTAAAAAATATTTATTCTTTCTTATCTAGACAATTTTTATTATGATTTTGCTCTCTGCACATCTATTTAATAAAGGTGGCCTAAACACAAAAGTTATATGACAATGCCCGCAAGGGAAACAAAGACAAAATACAATTAAAGAATAGTCTAGTGTACAAATTAGATCGAGAAACCTGCAAAATATTAAATATTTCTGACACAATATAGTGAATAAACGGGACAGTGTGTGTTCTTGATTTCAGAAGCCAACATACAGGATTTGCCTTTTTCCCAAACCTGTCCAACTTTTAAATCACTGGCTTCGGAGTATGTCAACAAAGACTGCCAACTTCGTGCTCGGTTGCATGTGTTTTGCACTACTGAGGAAGAGGATCTCTTGGTTCACAGTACAATCTTCGCATTGTGACAAAGACAAAAGTTTCAATAAAACCTGATAAAAATGTAAGTGATATCTTTTTCTCCTAGAGTTATATTGATTGTTGTAAAAAATACACCAGCTTTTGTATTACAATTTATAGCTTTAATTGTTATATGTTGTGAAGCAGACATTATTTTGTGTTTGACTGCGTCACCTGACGTCAAACTTTGATTTTAGTTACATTTGTTGCTGTTAAAAATGGAAATAATGGGTCTTTAAAAGGTACATCTTATAAGCTTTCATTAGGGATCGAGAGAGTGAGAGAGAAAAGGAGAGATAATAATGATGTTGATCAATGCTAAAGATGATGTTGATCAATGATGATGATGATGACATGATGATGATATGATTGATGTGATAGTAAAAAATACTCTCTTAAGGTTTTACATGTAATTTACTTCTGTTGGACATTTTACATCGTTTTAATTGTGGACAACCGCTTGTGAAGTGTAATACTAATAGTAATGCCAGCAAGAAAGAGTGAAGGGTTATCACTTGTGCATTATGATTATGTGTCTAAAGTTAGTTTTCTAACCTGACTTGTAGCACTCCATTCAGCCGACCTCATTTAGGGAAGGATCATGAAAGCACTACCTATCTTACCTGACTTTTAACACTCCTGGATTTAGAGAAGGGTCATGAAAGAAATACCTACCTAACCTGACTAATTGTAGCACTCCATTGAGCCCATTTCATTTAGGGAGGGGTCATGAAGGAATACCTGAGGATTGCATTCTATAACCTGTTTTGGCTATATTTATCCAAACTGTGGTTAGAGATTGGCATAGTACACCTGCAAATACACTTTTTTTTTCTATTATTTATTTAAACTTTTTTTGTTGTTTAAAGTTTAACAATCCAAACACCAATATTCTTTCCAATTCCAACCAATCTGTGGCCATGGAAGATGGACTATCAGTGTTCTGACTGGTGCATGGTATTATTAGTGGGGATTCCAGCATTGAACTTGAGCCAAGTTGAGGGAACTACTCATTTACTTAAACAGTCCTGCAGTCGCTCTCTTTTTTTTTTATCTCTTTCAAACACACATGTGACATATGCATATCCACACGCATACACACACACACACACACACACACACACACACACACACACACACCAACGCACACCCACACACACACACACCCACGCATATATGTGCAAGTGTGTGTGTTACGCATTTATTGTCTATTGTTCACCTAAGTGATTTAGACATTGCATTGAAATTAAGAAAATAAGCATATTAATTAACAAATTTAAATTATGAACTATGAAAAATAATCAACTCATTAACTAGAAGAACTGAGAAAAAATTGTAAATAACCTCTCTCTCTTCTCTATCTCTCTCTCTTTCTCTGTGTGGGTGTGTGTTTGTTTGTGTGTGTGTGTGTACACACAAACATCTATGATGCATTATCTAATTATGGTTTATGGAGTTTGACCTCCACCATTATGGGAATAATCAGATAGGTGACCGTACTGACTTTGATTCTTTTTCCTTTGAGCTGACACGTACTCTTGCTTTTATTTCTTCAAAATTAGTCAGGTGACAAGGGAAGTAAGGTCAGAGTAGTGAAATGGTGCTAGACACCAGGATGATATAAGAAGCTTACACTGTTGATGATGACTGAAAAGTGAATTAGAATCAGGATCTTTTATTATCCCTTCAAAACAGCCAGCAAATGTGGCTAGCAGTTTACAACAAATTAAATAGGACAATGACAATTTCAACAGTAACACAGTCATAGAAATTAAGAAATTTTAGAAAAAAATCTATGGGTCAACTGGCCCCTTGCATGGAAAAACTATGAGCCATTTGTGGAAATTCTTAGTTTGGGCCAAAGAGACAACCTAAATATTTTAATTTAATTATCAGTTTACTTTGACATTTGAATATACAGCTGCATACAAGCACAGCAATTATCTGACGTTATATCTAAAATATACATTATGCATGATGCATAGGAGCTGCCTTTTGTTATGTCTAGCAGATGATTCTGCAATGACATGCATGCTGCTCACTGAGCCAGATGGAAATTATTGAAACGCGGCACAGATTGATGCACTAGTTTGACATTTTAGGTGCCATTCTCAATTTTTGGATTTGCCAATCAGCTTACGACAAACATAAATATATAATATCATTCCATTCTTACTACCACATCCTGAGAACAACCCCCTCCTCATCCTCACCTTCTCCCACCACCACCACCATCCACCCCGCACATGCACATATAATTTTCATTTTTAAAACTATACCAGTGTTTAGACCTTTTCATTTGCCATCTTGTAACATTGCAAACAGGGTAGAACTGATTAATGAATACTAGATAATACTCATCCTCCCTGTTCAGACATGGTAATCCTTTACTTTAAATCATAAAGGAGGTCAACGTATGCAATATTTTTTTAGCAGCAGTGCAGAAAGTTCAGGCTAAATATAAAGCTGAAGGTTAAACCTAAAGCGAGTTTGGGTATTTCGATCTAGAACTAGGAGGTGGCAGAATTGGTGGGTTGTACGTTGTTGTCATTCAATACCGCAGTAGGTGGGGAAAATATTCGGAGGCACAAGACTGATGAAGTGTGCTTAGCGTAGAATCAAGAATCTGTTTTGCTTTACGAGAGAGAGAGAGAGAGAGAGAGAGAGAGAGAGAGAGAGAGAGAGAGAGAGAGAGAGAGAGAGAGAGAGAGAGAGAGAAATTTCAGATTTAAATGCATTTCACTGCCTTGGGCCCATATGCATACCAAGGAACCACAGGCGCTTGTATCAGGACACGCGAGCGCCTATGCCTGTGACGCGTCTCCCTTTGGAAGGCGCTCGCGTGTCATGATACAAGCGCCTGTGCAAGGAACAGAGGGGAAGGGAGGTCATTCCTTCACCAAACTCTGAGAGAGAGAGAGAGAGAGAGAGAGAGAGAGAGAGAGAGAGAGAGAGAGAGAGAGAGAGAGAGAAAGGGGTGTGGTTGTGGTTAGGCGTTTTTGAGTACTTTTTCTATAAGAAAAAATGATGATGATGATGATGATGATGATGATGATGATGATGATGATGATGATGATGATGATGATATATAAGAGGTGCATGGGCTGTAAAATAAATGTACTGCTTCTGTATTATATAGCTCTGTTATAGTCCGAATTACTTCATACAAAGAAAGTTTTGGTAACAGTAGAAGAACCCCTATTGTTATCGATTGGTTAAATCAACTCTACTCTTAGAATTTAAGGACATGGTGTTATTTAACATTTTACCTCTTCTTAAGTCACCTTTGTACGCAATAAAACTCGTTAGTTACATCAGAACGTAATCTTTATAATACTTTAATAATAGGCCACTCCTACGCTTTTAAGAGCAGTTTTATACAGCTTTAAAATTGAGATAACATAATTCATCAATGAATATATCTTGAACGCGCTTGTTTTCATTCCTAACTTCCAGTTTGAAGTTTTTATTTAAGAGATATAGTTGAGGAAGTCTGTTATATTCTGTGTAGGATTGTCTCTTTTGGACCTTCGATCTCTTCCCCTTTGGTTGAGCTTATAGCTTAATGGCATTGCATCAGCGCTTATGATATAGTCTACGTGAGCGAGAAACAATGTCAACGGGATTTCATAAATGTAGTCTTCGATACTCTGCGTTGCCATCGATGTTCTCTTTCAAGAATGATCCACCGAAGAGCTCAAATCATTGGCTGGTTGCAGAGTTATGTGCATTTCGTTGACGTCATGGGTGCCAGGGGACATTTGTCAACAAGAACTTCTTGTCACTAATTTTTCCCCAGCAGATTTTTCACAGGGGAGGGAACTGAGTGAGCATTAGAGATGGATGCGGTTTGAAGGGATTTGTCGGGTTGACGTATCCTTTGTCATTGTTATTTGAATGTTAACGGCTGGATGGGAAAGAGAGAGAATAAATAATCAATTAACAAAACTCGATGCATTTTATTGATTTATTGATTGATAGGAGTGAGAAATAAAGGAATAACCGGATATGGGTGAGGTAGAAAACAGTATTATTCGTGGTCCCTGGTATTAGTTTCATGGCTTGGCGCCCATTTCTGGACCTCATTCCTCATTGTAGTTCCAATTACATTCGCCAAATGTAATCAATCACATTACTCTATCACCTATGCCTATGAATAAGCTCCCAATGCTGTGACCAACGTTAAATATTTCTTTAGTACCCATTCACACCGTAGCCTAGTAATATTCAGACTTTTCCGACTCACAATCACATCCCAATTTTCAATCCGTGTCTTTGGTGCCAATATTTCTTATTTGTCAATGACTTCAGGTTGTGTGTGTCTGTGCGCGTGGGTGTGTGTGTAAGTGTTTGTGTGTGTGTGAAAGCGCGCGCGAGCGCAGCGTATTCATTCTAAACTTTCTGTTTGAATTCTTTATCTTTAGTAAGGTAACATTCTTTCCCACCTTCTGTGCTCGATCATTCCCACAGTAGACGAGGCCCACGTTTTTACATCCTGTAACCCACTTTTCTTTGTGTCTATACTTGAGTCGGGGCCTAGCCTACATGATTACACGTACCAACCTAGAAACATGACACATGAGGGCTTTCCTATCCTATCCTATCCCATAACTCGAAAGTCGTTGGGGCACCACAGATGATCGTTTAACCAGCGTACTCCATCTTTTACCTTCTCTGGCTTCGCTCAGTATCATGCCAGTCCATTCTCGAATGTTGTCCTCCCACCTCGTTTTCGGTCTCCATCTTCTTCTGCCTCCTTGCATCGTGCCCTGCATGATGGCCATTGCAAGACCCGATGCTCTGGTGACATGACCATACCATGGGAGTTTCCGTTTCTTCACCACTATGAGCATTTCATCCTGTTGTCCAATTGCTTGTGTGATGGTCTGGGTATAGAAAATGTCCAGAAGTCTTCTGTAGCCTCTCATCTCCATGCTTTACAATCTTCATTGTAGGTCCGCTGTGAAGGTCCATGTTTCGCGAGCGTATAGGAAGATGGAGATGACAAGGAAGCGCAGCAGCCTTATCTTGGAGTGTAGACTGATGGTCCTGTCTTTCCAAATGGGCTTCAACCTTGTCAGGGCAGCAGTTGTTTGTGCGATCTTGGAGAGGACTTCCTGTCGGGACCCATTGTCTGGTATTATGGCTCCTAAATATTTGAAGCTATGCACCGTTTTGAGGGATTGACATTGGACTTTGATGTCCTTCTTGATGCCTTTGGTGTTGTTGGTCATCATTTTGGTCTTCTCTGCACTTATTTCCATTCCAGAGGCCCTGAAGGTGGTGTCAAGCCTCTGTACAAGCTGTTCAAGTTCTTGTTCTTCTCCAACCAATCCATCAAAGTCTATGCTGATTGTGCCTTCGTGATCTGCAGGGGCATCTGACATGATACGCTCCAGGAAGATGTTGAAGAGTGTTGGAGAGAGTAGGCATCCTTGATGCTCGCCGATTGTTGTTCTGAAGGCATTCAAGGCAACACTTTAACCTTAATCCCACATCTTTAAAACCAGGAAAACGTTATACTTTAAACTTGTAAAAAGAAAAATTTCTCTTATATAGTGCACTTACAAGTTCCGAGAGCTTCTCAAGGCGCTGGCCCGTAATATCCAGCAATCACACGTGTAACTTGTGACATACTGTGACAGAACTAATCGGAGGCAAGACCCAGCATAACTACCTGCACCATCTGCTTTTGTTGACTCACAGGCATAGCAGTGTGAGTCTATGTTCCCCACCCACCACCCACCCCACAGTCCAAAAAAACAAACAAACAAATAAAAATAAATTCAATAAAAATAAAATATTCCAGATATTTTGCAGATCTGTGCGAGATTATAAAATTCCCTTAATAAAATATATCTTTGCGATTTTTTTTTGGTGTTTATTTTTTATTTTTTTATTATTTTAAACCACTTTCAGCTAAATAATCTTTATTTAGAAGCATATTTTCTAAATAATCATTTGTTTACAAACAATGTAAGATTTCTAAAAATAACTTATTATTTATCTAAACAATACATTGTTGAGGTAAATAAATCATGATAAGGGTAAATAAGGCATTGTTGCTAAATAAGGAATTATTTATACTACCTATAAAATGCGTTATTTAGCAGATTGTGTGAAATTTCTTTAGAAATGTTTGTAAATAATGATTTGGTTACCTACATAATGCATGATTTAGCAGAATTTACTAAATAATGTATTATTTAGAAGATGCTGCTAAACCACTGTGAGCAGGTCATCGTGTTGTCCAAAGGCTTGTCTGATGGTCTGTCGGACTTCGTCGTTTGGTGATTTGCTGTGTATAGGAAATGCCCAGAAGTCTTGTGTAGCACCTCATGGTTGAACAACTGAAATCAACGCATTTGCTTTTTTTCTTCACAAGATTGTCGTTAACTTGCGAGTTCTCCATGTGTATTTACTCTGAAGGCAATCCCGCCAATGCAGAAATAATGATGGATCCCTCTTTTCCGTAGACATTACCGTTGCAGTTTCGTATATTAATACTGTTGCGAACATATACGAAACTGAGTGAAACAAACAGTTGCCTAATTTTAAATCGCAAAACCGTGTAAAAATCGCAATTTTCAAATTTGCTTTATCACTACACACAACCTCACAGTATTACGACTTGTATCTGCGAATCCCCTAATTGCAATCCATACACAATGAGTTTACGTAAATAATGCATTATTTAGCCACATCTTCTAAATAATACATTATTTAGCAAATTCTGCTAAATAATGATTTATTTAGGTAAACAAATCATTATTTAGGAACATTTTCAAATAATACATTATTTCACACAGCCTGGTATATAATTCCTTATATAGCAACAATGTCTTATGTTTTTACCTAAACAATATATTTTTTAAGTAAATAATAAGTTATTGACCGAAAAAATATATTAATTATAGAAATGTTACATTGTTTGTAAACTAATGATTATTTAGAAAATATGTTTCTAAATAAAGATTATTTAACTGAAAGTGGTAAGTGGTGAAAATAACTATTTTATAAAAGGAATTCCATACGAGATGAGTCCTAAATAGTCCAAGAATTACTTCTTCTTTTTTTTTTTTATAGTGTACGTCCCTCTGTCTGTCCGCCGTTTGCCGTCTGTCTGTGCAAATCTTGCAAGTGAATTATTATGTCAGAACCTATTTCAACGATCACAACCAAACTTGGTAAGATGGTGTACATATGAAACCTCTTAAATGATAAGTGAATGAATGACTTCATTTCAAGATCATGGTCACAGGGTCAACAAATGTTAGTTAAAAAAAAAAAAAAAAAAAAAGACAGTTTTGAACAAAATTTCACCTTTTTTTTCGAAGTTATTAATATTGAACTTATGGTGTTTTTATGCATGATAGATATCAACGAGGCACACTTACTATACAAATTTGGTCAACCTCACTCCAAGGTCAAGGTCACTGGAGCTGAGCTGTCCAAAGTCTGTTAGTATAGGTACTTTGAAGTGATCTTGACCCTAAACTTTGAGAGGCATAAAGTCCAAACTTGTAATTAGAGACGATAGATTGATCTTTCATGTTGTTCCTTTTTTCGTTGATCTTGAAGGTCAAGGTCATTTTAGACCTTGCAAAAACATACAAAAATAGGTCATACAGTGGAATAGCTGTATATTTAACCCATAGTATGCAAGTTTTGTTATTTGAGCATACGTGCATGAGAGGTCACGTGAAGGTTAAGGTCATCCCAATGTCAAATTCTCCAAAAGTCATGCAAGGTCATCCCAAAGCCACAGTTTTTGAAAAAAAAATAAAATATTGCATAATACAACTTTTGCTGAAGTTTATTTGATAGTGCACGAGTGTGGGGGTATTTGGAACTGGAGATCAAGGTCATCTCAAGGTCAAGAGCATAGAAAGATCAAAGTCGGTATTTCGCATTTTAATGCCACCGTTTCATTTTGGTTTTTCTGGGCACTCATTTTCATGTTAAATATTGCAAATTCCATAAGGAACATGTGCTTAATATGGACTCTGCCCTTCTAGTTGATCGTCTTGTGAGGCTAGTGCGTATGTCATTACGGTTGCATTTTTTTTAAAAATTATTATCATTACAGTTTAAACTTAGGCTGAATTAGTGGCCTGCTTGTGATCAGATCGCACACGTTGTATTGGAGATCTTTCCGCTTGCCCTTCACACCGAAATGTGATTTATCGCTTTGGTGTCAGAACAGAGACCCTCACTCTGTCCCCTCTTCCCTCGCTTATCTTGCAACTTCCTGACCTGCCCCTCTGCATCTCAGAAATGGCTGCTTTACTGGCGTGGCTAGTCTAGCTCTTCCCTTGTCGATAGCCCAACGTCCATCGATTTTTGTAAAACATTTCTTCTCCATTTCCCTTCGTGATTTGGGGTTTGGAACACTGGGTCCTGGTGGGGAGTATTTTCCTGTCGTTGTGGAACGTAACAGTTTGTGCTAGTTTATTATTATTTTATAATGAAACGTTGAGATGGGTGATTATCTACCGAAACAGAGATGTGTTTACCAGCGGCATGGTCGCAGTTGTCATTGTTGTCACTACCATCACCACAATCACCACCACTAAAATCAGCGTCGATTGAATTAATTTCTTCAGTTAATGGTGTGTTGATGTTTTTGCTGACCTGAAGTTCTTGTGGCCTGATTGGGCTCATTAATTCATTAATAGTCAATTAATGATTTTGTTGGCTTGAAGTTCCTGTGGTCTGGAATCACTGGCGTGTAGGTAGAGGAAAGGGATAATGTATTGGAGGTCTCGGAGTGCAGAAATTATTATGCATTAGCTTTTCACCAAGCCTAGGTGGTACACTAACGTGCTGAGAACACAGCGAAATGGCCATCTGTATCCTATCATATTCTTTCTCGTAACTCGAAGGTCGTTAGGGCACCACAGATGATCGTTTAACCAGCGTACTCCATCTTTCTCTGTCCTCAGCAACCCTCATGGCTTCGTTCAGTGTCAAACCAGTCCATTCTCAAGTGTTGTCTTCCCACCTCTTTTTCTGTCTCCCTCTTCTTCTGCCTCCTTGCACTGTGCCTTGCAGATGGTCTTTGTAAGGCCTGATACTCTGGTGATGTGGCCATACCATAGGAGTTTCCGTTTCTTCACCACTGTGAGCGTGTATTCGTGTTGTCCAATGGCTTGTGTGATGGTCTGTCGGACTTTGTTGTTGGTGATGTGCTGAGTGTATAAAATGCCCAGAAGTCTTCTGTAGCACCTCATCTCCATGCTTTATATTCTTCGTTCTAGATCTGCAGTGAGGGTCTATGTTTTGCAAGCGTATAGGAAGATGGAGATGACAAGGAAGCGCAGCAGCCTTACCTTGGAATGTAGATTGATAGTCCTGTCTTTCCAAATGGGCTTCAACCTTGTCAGGGCTGCACCTGTTTGTGCGATCCTGGAGAGGACTTCCTATCGGGACCCATTGTCTGACAAAATGGCTCCTAAATATTTGAAGCTATGCACTGTGTTGATGCCATTGGTGTTGTTGGTCATTATTTTGGTCTTCTCTGCACTTATTTCCATTCCATAGGCTATGGGGGTGATGTCAAGCCTCTGTACCAGGTGTTCTAGTTCTTGTTCCTCTCCAGCCAATCCATCAATGTCATCCGCAAAACGGAGGTTGGAGATTGCTCTACCCCCTATGCTAACTGCGCCTTCATGATCTGCAAGGGCATCTGACTTGATGAGCTCTAGGAAGATGTTGAAGAGTGTTGAAGAGAGTAGGCATCCTTGAAGAACACCGATTGTTGTTCTGAACCATTTCCCGATGGCGCTGTTGTGGATGACTGCACTGGTAGCCTTACCATACAGGCTTTTGATGACTTCAATAATTTTAGGGCTGATGTTGTACACTATCATGGTTGCCCACAAAGCTGTATGCCAGACTCAGTCAAACGCTTTCTTGAAGTCTACAAACACATGGCACAAATCCACAAATGCAAACCATTTGCAGCAGAGAAGGGGGGATAGATCTTTCCTATCATTCCCTCATTCCACGGAAAACAGCGACTAATAAAGATTTTTATCCAGGATGCTATCAATAAATTCCAGCCCTTCTCTCTATTTATCACTTGTGTTTTACACAAACGTTTTGCCTCCCTCAGCAGAAAGAGTTGATTGAGGAGAGAGCTATTCGGCTTTTACCCCGAAGTCATCGTAAGCTAATGACCGGTTACACAAACTCGACACCATACTGAATGTCAGAGATGTCAAGGCAGGCGTAATAGTCAGCAGTCTCAGCTATTATGTGTGGCTTACCACCACGCTAATTCACCTTTATCAACCTTTGAGGTCAACGCCCTCTAGGACAAAAACGATAGACGATTGACCTTTATTGGTGTAACTAAGGAAAATGGTTCGAGGAAAACATCATAGAGCTAACAAGATTTGTAGGAAACGCTCGCTATGCCTATGGGCTTTTGGAATAAATAAAAGTGTAAAGGTTTCACCTTTCACTATTGGTCTATCTCGTTGGTATTTTCTCCAAAGAGCGGGATTTATTCCTTAAACTAAATTTCTTACGGCCGGTTTACTTTATCGCACACATTTTAAGTTATGTTGTTGTTGTGCAAGGAGGTAGAAGAAGAGGGAGACCGAAAAAGAGAGGGAGGACAACATTCGAGAATGGACTGGATTGACACTGAGCGAAACCATCATGGTTGCTGAGGACAGAGAAAGATGGAGTACGCTGGTTAAACGATCATTTGTGGTGCCCAAACGACCTCAGAGTTACGGGATAGGATAGGATAGGATATAGGATGTTGTTGTTATACTAAGGTACTGTATGTTTTGTTGTTGTTGTACTCATACTGGATACATAGCGACTCAAGGACAGAACAACATGATTCAAGGGGAAAAACCAAACAAGGTCGCAAGGAGCGCATTATGATGCTAGCGGATCTCATTATTGAAATGAAAATCATTCTGTACATAATGCATGTCGATTTGGCGTGACAGGGTGTAGAACTTAACTCTGCATCACGTCGTATGATTCAACGTGTTATTATAATATTCGTGTCATTGATACCGTCAGCAATGACCTTTCGATAGAAATAAAGTGTGCTAATTAATTTGCTGTATAGGTTTATGCAATGCTCGAACTGTGCTAATTAATTGGGCTTTATAGGTCTAAATTTTTATAATGCTATAATTGTTATATTTAATTTGCTATTTGGGCCAGTTGTGCGAATTAGTTTGCTGTATAGGTATGACGGTCTACTAGCGCCAAAACAGAGAGTTACCAATATCACGAGATAATTGAAATTATCACGTGTTCTGTGTAATTTACAGAAATCTATATCGGTAATTCGCAATGTCAATTAATAATTATCAGTATTTGCCACGCTTTCCTAGCGCCAAAACCTAATAATTACAAATATCGTGAGATAATTATAGGCTAATTATCAAGAGATAATTACAATTATCAAGCGATAATAACAATTATCAAGCGATAATTACAATTATCAAGCGATAATTACAATTATCACTAAAAATTATAAATATCGAGATGAGCATGCGCGCCCCGATGCGCGATGCGCATGCGCGGCAGCAACACTGTTGGTTTTGGCCCTAGTAAAGCGTGGCCAAACTGAAAAATTAGTAATTAACACTGTGAATTACCGGTATCTCTGAATTACACAGAACACGTGTTAATTACAATTATCACTGATACATGTAAGTTTTGCAGGTTTTGACGCTAGTAAGCCGCCTTACCAGAATTAAGCATGATCACGTGAAAATTATAATTATCAAGTGAAAATTTTAATTATTATGTGATAATTACAATTTTCAGTTTTGGCGCATTTTCAGTCGGATTGATAGAGCCAAAACTGAAAATTAAACATGATCCTATCCTATCCTTCTATCCTGTCCCGTAACTCTGAGGTCGTTTGGGCACCACAAATGATCGTTTAACCAGCGTACTCCATCTTTCTCTGTCCTCAGCAACCATGATGGTTTCGCTCAGTGTCAATCCAGTCCATTCTCGAATGTTGTCCTCCCTCTCTTTTTCGGTCTCCCTCTTCTTCTACCTCCTTGCACAAGAACAACATAACTTAAAATGTGTGCGATAAAGTAAACCGGCCGTAAGAAATATAGTTTAAGGAATAAATCCCGGTCTTTGGAGAAAATACCAACGAGATAGACCAATAGTGAAAGGTGAAACCATTACACTATTATGCCAAAAGCCCATAGGCATAGCGAGCGTTTCCTACAAATCTTGTTAGCTCTATGATGTTTTCCTCGAACCATTTTCCTTAGTTACACCAATAAACAAACCAGTCCATTCTCGAATGTTGTCCTCCCACCTCTTTTTCGGTCTCCCTCTTCTTCTACCTCATTGCACTGTGCCTTGCAGAATGGTCTTTGCAAGTCCTGATGATCTGGTGACGTGGCCATACCATCGGAGTTTCCGTTTCTTCACCACTGTGAGCAGTTCATCGTGTTGTCCAATGGCTTGTGTGATGGTCTGTCGGACTTCGTCGTTGGTGATGTTTTGGGTATAGGAAATGCCCAGAAGTCTTCTGTAGCACCTCATCTCTATGCTTTGTATTCTTCGTTGTAGATCTGCTGTGAGGGTCCATGCTTCGCAAGCATATAGGAAGATGGAGATGACAAGGGAGCACAACAGTCTTACTTTGGAATGTAGACTGATGGTCCTGTCTTTCCAAATGGGCTTCAACCTTGTCAGGGCAGCAGTTGTTTGTGCAATCCTGGATCCTGTATTCGTGGATTTCGGCTGTGGCCAACAGCCTGGAGAGGATTGGGCACCGCCAGGTCTTTTTTGCCCAAGACACACAGACACACAAACATGATCACACGAACATAATTGTAATTTTTCAATGATAATTGTAATTATCTCTTGATAATTGTAATTATCCCATGATATTTGCAATTATCACATGATAATTGTAATTATGAGGTTTTGGCGCTAGTAGGCCGCCATGTCTTTCGAATGCTGTAATGGTTCTTATTCATTTGTGATATAGGTTTTTAGCTGTATGATATATATCCAGTTTGGCAGGTTACCGAATGGTTTATGGTCTTGATATCCATTATACTAATAATGGCCCACGCCCCGACATCAGACTATGACGACAGCGAAGTCGAGGATTTCTATGAACATCTGCAGGCTGTCCTTGACCAAGTGCCGAGGAAGGACATAGTCATAGTGCAAGGCGACTGGAATGTCAAAGGTAGCCAAGATGCATATAACTGTGGAGACACATTTGGACCCAATTGCAACAACGAGACAAATGACAGAGGTCTGAGACTCTTGGGGTTTGCTAGATAAACAATCTGATACGCTTGGGCCCCACAAAAAAATCCAGACGATGGACCTGGCACAGTCCTAGCGGGGAGCATCACATCATAGTCAAGAAACCCTTCAGATCAAGGTACGCATTGGCAAGATGCGCACTTTTCCAGGAGCAGACATTGGAAGTGTTCACGATCTTGTGATGATGCCTTTCGGTCTCCCCTTGAAGACAGTAAACAAAGCAAAGTGCACCAGGCTGAAGTTCGACCTGGACAAGCTGCAAGACCCGGAGGTGAAATAAATATTCCAAGCCACAATTGGAAAAGAATTTGCACCACTGCTCATTTTGGGAGCCAGTGAAGTAGATGTCAATGTCATAACCACCACCTTCATATCAGCAGTGACAGATGCCGCCACTGAGATCCTTGGCAACCACCGCCCAAAGAACAAGCCGTGGATCACGCCTGAACCTTTGGATCTTTGTGACAAACGAAGATAGATGAAAAGGAAAAAAAAGAACACCTCACAGAGAGCTGATGCCTACCGAAAAATCAACAGTGACAACTGAAAAGGCATGCGCACAATAAAGGAGAACTATATAGAAACTGAATGCCAAGAAATAGAGAACAGTCTGAACAAGAACAACAGCAAGAAGGCCTAACAGACTGTAAAGCGGCTGACAAGTGTTAAAAAGCCCAGGGTCTCCACGATCTGGCATATGCCTTACAGAAGAACAAGATATTTTTCTTTTTAATTTAGGCTTTTTACCTTTAATTTATTATTATTATTATTATTATTATTTTTATTATTGTTGTTATTATTATTATTATTTTTTTTAAACTAATAATAATAATAATAATAATAATAATAATAATAATAATAATAATAAATTATTATTATTATTATTATTATTATTATTATTATTATTATTATTATTATTATTATTATTATTATTATTACAGGGATGTTGCTAGGGAATTTTTTCTTCGGCGATTTGGCCGAAACAGCCGTGAAACTTTCGGCGTTTTACAGAAAGTTTCGGCTCTCTCTTCCAAAGCAGTCTCACAAGTTTTTTGACTAGATTCACTACGTTAACGTGCAACCTCCACCTCCATATATTAAAGGTGTTCTGTGGATGCATATCTTTATAATAAAACATTATTTTAAGAGTAGAATAAGAACATTGAAAAGAAATTTTATTTTCTTAAATTTTAGAAAAACAAAAACAATAAAAAGTTTAGACTGTCCCTTGACAGACCACAATACTGCCAGAGTTTCTTGGTTTAACATTAATTATCGAATCCTCACCTAAACTGCAAGTGTAGAGCACAGGAATATCGCAAAAATGGATAAAATTGAGCTGATTCACCCGTGAAAACTTCGGCTCGGCGAGCCGACATGACGGACAGTTTATCGGCTTTTTAATAAAAATTTCGGCTAAAAGCCGAAGATCCGACCCAAACGACATCCCTGTATTATTATATCTTATATCAAATTTTCTTTTAAAACATTGGTGTTTTTTATTATTTCTATTTGTATTATTCTATATTCAATATTATTATTATTATTATTATTATTATTATTATTATTATTATTATTATTATTATTATTATTATTATTACCAAGGATCGGGATGGGGTGGTACATGTAGGTAAAAGGGGGCTACGGGTAGGTTTAAAGGGGCATGGGTAGGCATAACGGGGATACGGGTATATATAAGGGGGTATGGTGATGGCCGATTCCTTTCATCCATACCTGCAAAACGATCAACTGGGAAGTATCAAGGAGGGTACAGGTAGGTTATAAGGGGGGTACGGAAGGTATCAAGGGGGTATGGGGAGGTATCAAGTGGGTTCGGGGAGGTATCAAGGGGGTATGGTGAGGCATCATGGGGGGGGACGTGGAGATATCAGGGGGGGGTGGGGATGGGGAGGTATCAAGGGGAATATGGGGAGGTATCATCGTCCAAATGAAACTCGCAGACAACAGTTGTCTCTCTGTCTACATTTTAAACAGCAACCTGTGTACCCTGGCTTGTCAGGGTACAAAACCACTAGTATATATATATATAATTGAGGATTAGAGAGAGAGATAATATATATATGATCACATTTAACTTGATTTAAGTCATTTTTATGCAGTCGTTTTCGTCTCATCATCATCATCACCATCATCATCATCATCATCACCATCATCATCACCATCATCATCATCATCATCATCATCATCATCATCATCATCATCATCATCATTTCTTGTTGAAATCTTTCAGAACAATCCCTACTCCCTTTCCTCCTCGACACCACGACTCGCTGCATCGTCGTTGTCGTTTTTCTCTTTCTCTCATTATTAAAACGTGTTAATTTACTGGGAACAGCTGCCAAGTAAGTAATAAGTAACAAGAGCATGGTCGATAGCCCACAACTTCCTCATTGGGTCTGTGGGTTATCATTTTGTCTTTAGTGTATTCGTCGAATTTCTGTGTCTTGTCTGGTTGCGATGTAGATGATAGATGGCGCCTGTTATAGGAACCTTGCTTTCCCCTTTTTTTTGGTGGGTGAAGGTATAGGCAGGAATTATTATTGATAATAATATTTCGGTAGCAGAATTTGTCTTACACAGGATATTGCATGAAATGACAGATGTGTCCTAGGAGTTCGATAGATGAACAAGATTAATGATTATCTTTCACATTTGATCGTAGCATTTTCAGTACTGATGATGATGATGATGATGATGATGATGATGATGATGATGATGATGATGATGATGATGATGATGATGATGATGATGATGATGATGATGATGATGATGATGATGATGATGATGTCCACTTCTAACTTGCAGATATTCACCTAGAAGCCTGCGCTTCATTGCGTATAGTACAGAAAAACGAAAACGATAAGACAGAAAGAAATAAAACAACAACTGATAAAGACCACTAATATTAATAAAATAAATGTAGATCGAGGCCTTTCGGAGAAACCTTGAACCGGAGAGGAGGAATCAATGCGACTGATTGCGGTAAAATGGAATTTGGGTGGACCAACAAGCTTGTTTTTATTTATAAAAGGGTTGGACGTAGGGGATAAAATAGCTGCGATAATAATAGAAGTCGATGCGGTCATCCTAGATGTTATGGGTTATTATATAGTAGGGATCAGTCAGAGAGCTGGCACCAACAACGCAGCCTGCTTCTTCAGCGCGTGCCTGGGTGTGCATTGTTGAGAGCCATAAGGCTCAGTCGAGGGTGATGCAGAAAGAGGTTTTGAATTGAAAGGTTTTGTTAGGAGCGAGCCCGCGAGGAGCGTTTCATTCACAAACGGTGGCCCGCATCTTTCGAGGTCAAGATTCCGCTTCCTTTCGGTGGATTGATTGTGTCTGAACTGAGCGGCGTCTGGAGGTTTATGCGTCAGTTCAGGAACTTTAGAACTTAGCGCGATGATGCCTTTTACTCAGTCCAGAGGCGATTTCTCATTCACTAGCAGACAGCATCAGCAGCTGAAATCTGCGGAATTTTGACCGTGAAGTCAAGAACTTTTGGAGAAGTGAAGCCTTCGAAGGTAAGCACTTCACAATGCGCATTTGTACTAATTTTCTATCCCCAACTTTAGTGTCAGCTGCTTAGGTACTGTCTTGGCTTATGTTGATATTCTCATTTTACGACGAGTTCATGCTTCAGGCTCTCTGTTCGTAGAAGTATTTTTGAATGAATTACAAGTGTTAGCGTGGTAGTTCAAGGCCTAGTGCAACGTTGTATCAGTTCAGTACTCTTACATTTGAAAAGCTTTGTTCTCTCTCTCTCTCTCTCTCTCTCTCTCTCTCTCTCTCTCTCTCTCTCTCTCTCTCCCTCCCTCTGAAAAAAAGGAAAGTAGTTGCATATTCTTTTCACAGCCGTATGGAAGCTTAAATCTTCATGTTTGCATGGGTGTACACCGAGCTGACCAAAACAACAAATATTGGGGTGGTGTTTCATTCTATTGTCAAACTTCCAAGGGAACAAATGAAGTCGTGAAGTGCCTGCATTCTCCATCATGTATTGTGCTAAACTTCCTCATACTGCACACTGGCCCTCCATGGTGGCGCTTGTTATTGGAGACAGCCACATACCCGGCCAGTGTAATTTGATAGTGTACCATTTTGTAGCAGAGCTACAATAATTCGCCGCGGATTTGTAACTAGAAAACACAAACTCGTGCTCTCTACCATTTATTTTCTTCTGACGACATCGACCGCTCACATCTCATTCTGGCACCCGCCGCTGTCACCGCCAGCAACCTTACCCTTACCCCATCAGCAGCATGGCAGAAATTCGCTACACACGCACAGCTGATTTGATCGCTGGTTGAAGAGCCTTTGGGCGAGTCATTTATTCAGTCTCAAGAGGCGCTGTGTTCGTGTGTGTGGTTACTGAGACACGAGACACAGCCATTTTATCGTTTTCTGTGTGCATATTGGGACCCAGTGCTTTCTCCTTGCGACAAATGCATACTCTCTTTGCAAAAGAATTTGTTTCTAAACGTGCTCTTGCCTTGCACGCCAGTGATTGGCGCGATTGTATTTTACGCATTTGTTTGCCCTCGAAAATATATAAACTGTAATGTTTTGTTTTTATTAGTGGTATTATCAAGCCAGGTCAAAGAAAACATCAAAATATTGAGTATTGTTGTTCTCAGAAAATATTTTGTGTGTGACTATTTGACCTTTGAAGCCTGTTGTTCATGTTGTTAAGACATCAGCTGCTACTATGAGAGCCACTTGGATTGATTTGTTCGAGTACATTTATTCATGCAAACAAGGAGGGGATATACATGAATCTATAAAATATATTACAATTCATAATAGTAGTACTTTCTTTTCCCCAAATGGCTAGTACCGTATAGCAGCCATTAAAGGAGCACGGAATAAAACAAGCCAAAGGAGGCAAGTTCCAATAAACTGAGTCCGGTAACTTCCCCCCTCCCCCACGCCCTTTTCATCCTCCGCTTCCCCCACTCACGGTCTGTTCATCCTCGGACATTTCCCACCGGTCTTTTCCTCTCCAGTCTACTCCCCCCCTCACCCCCCACCTCCCTCTAGCCCACTTCCTCCCCGGCTACCTTCCCCTTTCTCCCCTCCCCGTGTCCACTTCCACTTTGTGGTGACTTCCCGCCCCTGTATTATCCCCCCCCCCATCCCCACCCCCTAGTAATTCCTACCCCAACCCACCAGAGAGATATTGTTATTTTTTTATTATCATCCCATGCCAGTTTATGTTTTTACAAATAGGGTTGATACATTTTCTTAGTGACTTGTATTTTTTATAAATGTAATACATTTATGAAATGTAATGTACTGTTATAGAGTGACTTGTATATATTTGTCATTTAATTTGAATTGATGAGATGTAATTGTGCGTACCTTTACATGCACAGATGCTTTGCATTGGATGCAGTGATTGTATTCGCATTAATATTTCTGTCCGTGTTGTTAGATAGTTTCTTTTCGTAGTGGAAAAGGAATCCGCTGTGTTCCATCATCGTTTTGCCTGTCCAGGAAATCAAAACACTAGACCTGATTCCACCATTCATTTTAGTTGTTGCGGTTGCTTCAACTACCTCAAGAAACTAAAGTGTGTAAGGTGTTTAAGTAAAAGCGGCGAAGACAACTGAACAACAGTTCACATATTTCAAAACTGATTTCCTGATCAATGATCATGAGCTTAAAGGAGCTCAAATGTAGTACAGATGCATTCAAAGATTGGTTGTCCTTACGCGATTCGACCTTTACCAAAGGTCTTATCAGAGGAGGTTTGGCCCTGAATGCTTATACCACATCGAGTGCAGCCACATGCACCACACCTTAGATTTTATGAATATCTCTTATAGTTCCAGTGACATCCTGCGTAGCTGAGACTGGCCGAGACTTGCGTTGGAGAGGCGAACATAAGCTTCGGCCAGTCTCAGCTACTCAGTCCAGTGACTGTAATCCAAGATCGACATCTAGTGTGCCATAGAGAGCTGAGCATCTGAGACTGCTAATGTCTAGATTGGATTGTAGCAAGCATTGACAGATCTGTAAGGCCCCGCCACACATGCCGATTGTGCAACGATTTTGTTTGCGATCCGATCCCGATTGCTACGTGATGACGTCAGAACTACTACTTGCCCTGCGGTCCGATGACTAAAGCTCAGAAGATCCGTTGGATCTCAGTTTTGATATGATGATGATGGTCATTGTTGTCAGGGTGGCGACGTGATGATCGTCCTTAACGCTCATGCAATAGGACGTTAAGCATCGTTTTCCGTTCCGACAATCGGCTCGGTATCGTGCGATTAGAGCCTGTTCTATTCTGCTGTGCAAAATCGGCCCCGATTGTAAACTTCCAACCAATCAGAATGCGTCCCGTGTTCATTGTCAACTTGGCGGCACAAACGAAGCTGATGACAGGTGACAGGCTGGGAAGTCTCGTCTTTCGTAGGCTTCAATTACATACTATATTTACTATACTACGTACCTATGTAGGAGGCCCACGAGTTTACAAAGACGAATTTTAATAAAGACTTCAGAGCCTGTGATGTAAAGCGATGTTTTGTATGGTTTTGATTTGGTTTTCCATTACGTTTTTATTTTTAAATAGTTTTTGTAGCATGTAGAGACATTATTTCTGCTGTGGTTTCAGACAAGATGGTGAACTGTTGGATGGGGATGGTAAACTGTTGGATGGGGTTGGGGATCGTGTACACTGACACTAGTGAAAGTGAATATAAACAATGCACATTGTGTAGAAGTTTCGGGTCGACCTGATCGGAAACGTGTGGCAGTGCTATCGGTTTTGGAGTCCGGCCCGATCGCAAACGGATCCGAAACCCGATCTAGAATCGGCCTTCAAACCGGTATGTGTGGCGGGCTGACATTCAGCTTGCTATTGTGCGTCTGTGCATTAAACAGCTTTGTTATTGTTGTTGTTGTTGCTGTTGTCTGTCATTCACCCAGAGTATCTGAGAATCGCGAAATTAACCCTTGCATTGTACATGAGGGTGGCCTCATTGCACAGTGGGTTAGTCGCCGAGGGTTTTCTCCGTGTACTCCGGTTTCCTCACTCCCTTCAATAATGGTATTGGATGTAATCAATGTAAAATTTTACAAATAAAAATTCGATTTCCTTTCCTTCTAATAGCGATTTGCCTTTACACCCCATGTTTGAGTGATTAATATGTGTTTGTTGTGAGTGTCTGTAACATGTGAGCGTGTATGTTTGTTACAGATCGCCGCGCTTTGAGTCTGATTTAGGAATAAGGCGCGTTGAGCATCCATTATAATAATAATAATAATAATAATAATAATAATAATAATAATAATAATAATAATAATAATAATAATAATAATAATAATTTAATATTATTATTAATATTATTAATATTATTATTAATATCATTATTGTTGTTGTTATTATTATTATTATTATTATTATTATTATTATTATTATTATTATTATTATTATTATTATTATTATTATTACATGTTACACCTTATTCCTAGTTGTTTCTTTCAGTCTCTGATACTTGCGATGGTGTTGTCAGAATGTTAGATAGCATTCAGCGGAATCAGGCCAGTGTGATTGCTAATAAATACCTTCAGGGAATAGTGTGCGAATTCTATTCACTTTGCTCTTGTAGTGTTTTTTTAAGCGATGTTTTGTGGTTTGAGATTGATTTTGCGGTAGGATGGTTTTAGAGCTATTTTTCTGGATGGTTTGGACGATGCGATTGTTTTAGTGGGCTTTTAGCTCACCGAGTATAAGAGACTCCCGGGTACTCCCGGGTTTCGTCAACATTGATGATGTCGCACGATACTCACCAAACTTTGGTGTGTGGTGCAGCTGTCAACCTACTGTCATCATTACAGAAAAAATGGGGTCACGCCGTATATTGGCTTTGCAAGCTCAATGTCGGGACATGTACTATTATTTATATGAATTATCGTCCGTTCCGTTTCATTATTTGGCAGCCTGTACAAGGTAGTGGTTCAAAGCCCGTTGGCGGCCTCGAGTTTAAAATAATTGTTTTTAAAAGGGGGAGGGGTGGAGGAGGGGGGAAGGTATGACCCTGAGACACTGCGTCCCCACTCCTTCCAATGAGAGTATAAGTCTAGTATGTGCACGCGCACATTCCATCGCATTGACTTTAAAAATCCTGATGCTCATATCTTAGATTGGTGAGTGCCGGCTACACAAACACAGCCTGCAAGCACTAGGTTCTTGTTCCCTCATCCCCGGTCGTCAGACTATGCGCCCAAAGACTGCAAGGGGGTTCATCGGGCGGCTTGAGTTAGATCCTGTATCGGCCAGCGCCTTGAGCTGAAATGCGCTATATAAGAACGATTAAATGAATAAATTGTATTACAAAATAAAATTATTTTTCACTGCACTCGGAGAAGTACCGGATAATTATCAACTAATTGGTTTTATTACCATGCCACTCGAAGCATGTATGAATAAATTATAAACGAATCCAGTTTTGTTTTCTTGGAAGTATAAAACTTGAAACGTTCGGGAAATGTAATACAAATAAGGGGTCTAAGTTGCTGCTCTACTTATCAATATAAAACTTGAAAAAGGTCATCGAAAATTGCAATACTAATACATAGGTGGTGACAGTGATTGCGTAATGTATTATCCATGATGTGATTGTTGAGCCAGTTTTATTACTAGAATTATAGTAGTCTACAATACAAGTATTCAAACTTATGACCCTGAGTATACTAAAATATAATATATTATATCATATTTAATGAAGACTATGATTCAGTTTTATTACCGCAGACATTGTAGTGGTGATAGTTTCCAGGTAAATAAAATGTATTTTATTTTGCAGGCGTCGTTCCTTTTGTGGGACGAGAATAGGTTTACAGATAATTCTTCAGCAGATCTTTCATACGGATCAGGGGCTCTTTCAACTAAGTTGTGGTCCTGATTCGGCTCTCTGCAGTCCGCTGGACCCTATTAAAAAAAGACTAACTAACTAAATTTTCTTCTTTTTCTTCTTCTTCTGGGTGAAGGAGGACGAAGAGAAGGAGGAAGAAGAAGGCGGGAGAGGCTTGTCCCCTATACGCATTGTGTCCGGGGACGTTAATCTAACCACGAAACGGGAGAGGAGATAAGAAGAATGAAGAGGTTAATTAGAAGGAGGAAGAAGAAGGCGGGAAAGGAGATAAGAAGAATGAAGAGGTTAATTATTGTGTGGCGCTTAAATTATGACTCTTGAGTGAAGGCAGCGCGCAGTGAGCGTGAGAAACACGGAAATCGCTGTCCCGCCGATGATATGCCCATTAAACGGTCTATCGTCGTAGAACAATAATATTAGTCAACGGTACGTCAGTCCCGATTCATCAAGCAGTCACAATATGCCTATTAATTAATTTCGAAAAGCACTGACCATACCATACATTGACCATGGGAATACCACCACCCTCCCCTAACCCTCCCCCCCCCACTTCCACCAAAAAAAAAAAAACCAAAAAAAAACAATAACAAAACAACAACAACAACAAAAACAACAACAAACAAACGAACAAACACGCAAAAACAACAACTAGTAGTCGAAAATCAGAACGAGCCAAAAGTCAGTCTGTAAGTCGGTCCGGTTGGACTGTCGGTTGGGTTGCACACCGTACGATGCGTTACACGCCATATCTCGAGAACCACCGAACAGATTTTGACCAAGTTTCATGGGAACGTTTTCTAGGTTAGTGGCGAGCCTCTGGTTCCATCATATTTACGTGACCGTAAAAGTCAAGGTCGCTTGAGTCACTTTGTTGCTAAATACGTTTTGCTCAGTATGTAATTTAAAAAAAAAAAACGGCTCAACTGATTTTGTTGATTTTTGGTACACAGGTTCTTCAGCTTATGGCCAATCATTTTGTGGCAGTCTGGTTGTCAGTCAGTCGGTTTGTCTATCTGAATTTTACTTTATTTTCAAAGCATGATTTTGTCTTATCTCAAGATTAAGTGGACCGAATGAGGAGAGAGAGAGAGAGAGAGAGAGAGAGAGAGATCTATCTATCTATCTATCTATCTCTCTATCTATCTATCTATCTATCTATCTATCTATCTATCTATCTATCTATCTATCTATCTATCTATCTATCTATCTATCTCTATCTATCTATCTATCTATCTATCTATCTATCTATCTATCTGTCTGTCTGTCTATCTATCTATCTATCTATCTATCTATCTATCTATCTATCTATCTATCTATCTATCTATCTATCTATCTATCTTTAATTTTCTTTTTACTACGCACATACTTTAAACCACCACTCAGCCGTTTTTGTCCGGGACCTTTTGTCGTTTTTACAGGTCAAGGCCACTGAGTCCAAATATTTTATATCAACATTTTGTGGTTCATCTCAAAATCAGCTGAATCCATTTTAATAATTTTTGCGCTTGCAGATAATTCAGATGGCCCACCATTCCATACTCTCATTTGCTTCTTCGGGATAAAGCCGAGTGACAACATCGCCACGAAACTTGACATACCTTACAAAGCATTTCAAAAGCTATTGTGCGAGTGTCTGGAAATACTTTGACTGGCTTGCCATTTTATTTTTATTTTTTTAAAGAACTGTCTTGGCAGCAAATCTGATCAGACACAAATGGCGATCAATGAAGACTATTCCGTCCTGGTTCCGACGGTTTTAAATTTGCATAAACCAAGATTCGTTATTTTACGAACAGGAAATCAGAAATGTTCATGTAGTTCGCAATTCATTTGTTCTATATTTGCACATCCAACAAACCATAGATTTACTTCACAGTAGGCCATTCCCGGAAATACGAGGGGAAACAACTTTGGCAGGCTTGCCCGCATGTTGCGCCAGAGTTGCCTAACATCGGGGCGGACATCCTTTGCAGACGAACACATTTTCTCTCTACAATTTCTGCTCTGACGTCCTTCATACCTTCCGGATCAACCTAAAGATTCGTTTTAGTTGCAAATCTAGCTAGCTGTGCTAGTTCGGTCTTGCACTGCAAGGCAACCACCACCCACCTTTCCCGAATAAAAGCTTGCAGCTAGGGCTCTGGGGCCGGGGTAGCTTTCATAGTGTTCGGAGACAAGATGTCCGCCCGGATAACTCTAGGTAACTAAAAACAAAACAAAAAGACAAGTTACCTCCCATTTCCGAATAAGGCCTATTGTTCAAAGCCTCCACGATTCCAACCTATAGTTCGTAGGTCAGCTATCGAGGTGGGAATTGGATCTCACCAAAGAGCTTAATCCATTATAACCTTTGAACTCACTACTGAGTTTTCGGCGTTTGCACAGTTTTTGGTACTCGTGACTCAGTAGGGAGGGGGGTGGGAGAGAGTGGGGGTTGGGGTATAAGAGTCTAGGGTCTATGTGTTTTTAACCTTGAATTTGTCTTCCCTTCACAACCTGCGTAATACGTACAATGATACATGCATTAAATTGTAGGCTGTCAGTGCCACATTGCATTTCTGTTTTTCATCACCTGCATGCTGACACGCTGAGATCCGCACGCTTTACTTCTCGACTCTGTAGTTGCATACCCAGAGTATTCAAAATTTGCTAGGATTGTCTTGGTGACATGATCATGATTCTTACGCAAATGTTTTTATGTCTCAGATACTCGGTGTCGGATGCATGCCTTTCGGTTTTGCTGCTAGCAGTTTTAGCAGCCATTGCACAATGTGTGCACTCTGCGTTTGGCCGTATCAGTGCATCAGCACATGACTGTTAGTGTTAGCAGTTATAGATGAAAGATAGAAAGGTGAATAAGTGTGTGTGTGTGTGTGTGTGTGTGTGCGTGTGTGTGTAAGAGAGAGAGAGAGAGAGAGAGAGAGAGAGAGAGAGAGAGAGAGAGAGAGACTGAATTGGGTTGCTGCATAAATCTAGACCCAAGTACAATGTTGTTCCATATGGTAATAATGATTGCCAATAATAGTATTATTTTGACAGGCTGTGGAACAGCTTGAAAATGCTTTGCACGTTTCCTCTTCGCTGGTTGTCCGTAATGTAAAACGTTTCCTCATTGCCATCTGTCGGTAATTTGGGGCTTGAGGCATTGAGTTCGGTCGAGGAAGGCTGAAGAAATGGCACACATTTCTGATGAACAATGCTGCAGCTAGTTGTGGGGACTGAAGAACACTATACTTGTTATGTTAGTCGGTAAGTTACTCAATGAATAAGTTAATGAATAAATCATTCAGTCAGCCAGTTCAATGACCAGCCGATCACAAATTTTTTATCAACCCATCATTCAGGCTAATTAAGGCAGTACTTTTTGTGTGTTAGTGTTCGTCACGCGCACGCGCGTGTATGTCGTGTGTGCGTGCATGCATTTGGAGGAAGAGAATTAGCTAAAAGTAAAAATAACCTCTGAAATGAAGCGAAATTCGAGAATCTTCACACATGGATTGCTAGTTTTGCCCCCGTTGCAAATTTGTGTCTCTGCCTGCACGCGTGGTGCACATTGATGTATGAAATTGTCAGTTGTCGTTCATCATCTAACCACTAACACTTTGATGAGTTAATCCATTGAGATTAAAAGTGAACCAGCACAGAGGCCTCTATGGTTTTTAAGGCCCTCGTTATATGTTAATAGTGCACTGACTTCTTCACATGTTCCGTTGTTGGCGCAATCGATACTTTAGTAACTGTGATGTATGATTTTTTTTTTAAATTATTTTTTACAGTCCAGTTGGCTTTTAACGCCTGATGAAGTCTTAGGCGAAATAAATGCATTGAGGGCGTTTTTCCGTCTGCTACGTGCTTCCGTCTCCTTTATTCGTCTTTTATTTCGTAATGTCCCATAGTGGTTAGCTTAGTGGTAGGGCTTTCGACTGGCACAGCGATGTCAAGTTTCGATTCCTGTGGTGGGCAAGATAAAAAGGGCCATTTTCACTGTCCGTATTGGCAGTATGATTGCTCTTATGGTTCAGTGTTGATCTAGCTCCCTACCCCCCGCTTCCTGTGACGGTTATCCCCCGTCTGCCGTACAGCCATTGGTGGGTGTAGACGTTAAACTTCAACGTTCGTTCATTCCTTTGGTCGCCCGCTATATGTTAACGGTAGGCTTTCATGTCATCACGGTTTCCCCAGTGAATTGCGAATTAAGGACAGTATCTAGGGAAGTCTATGCTCTTCAGTTGAAGATAGTATATAGTACATTCACATTAATTGTGAGTGAATCATTGTCTTATTCTCGTCAGTTTATGCACTTTAGTCTGTTAGGTCTTCGTTTTATTAATTTATATATATTTTTTTTACAGATTAAATAAAGTCAAACGACACCTGGGCGTATAGGCGACTACTGGTCACACCAGCGAACCAGTTGATGCTAAGGGGAAAATAATATGGTCACACTTTGGCCAATCCGGGATTCGAACCAGGGACCTTTAGGTTCTAGTAAGCCGCTATACCAACTGAGCTACCCGGCCCCTCAAAATAAATAAATTCGTTTTACTGTTAGCGGTACACTTTTATGTCGACACATTTTGCCAGCTGAGTGTACAATTAAAGATATTTGCTAAAAAGTTTATTCTATTCAACTTTAGTAGATTCGCACTGTCTTTAAACTTCCACCTTCGTCTGTGTAGTTACTGCAGTATGTCTGATTGGCCATAGCCATAGGTGCTCCTGTTCGAAACACTTTCATGATTGTCTTCACAAGTTTCTCAGTACAGTTGAGTCATAATCATTAGTTTGAGTATTGGCGTGTGTGGTTTAAATGCTAGTACTTTTTCACAATTTTTGGGAACTTACATCCTCGTCGGTATCATATTCTCTCGAGACTGATTTGTTAAAAATCCGGATACTGTGAAATTTACCCAGGCTGTGTATTGAAATCGTGTACAATTGGTCCAAAAGACGCCAGTTCATGACACTTGTCGCTGTAGGACATTAAAACTTTGCCAAAGAATTCATAAAATGCTGGACTACTTGTGTTGCTTTTCAGAGTTAAACTCTGGTGCGAGAATCTCTGGTACCATGTAAGTAACAGTTTACATTTGGATAATTTCATTGGAAAGCTGAAGGTGATATTAATGGTGATCGTTAAGTCAAAATATGAGTGTGATGTATCCTTTTAACAATCTTATATTCAAATAACATAAACATTAATTATGCTTTTATATTATGTGATTTTGTTTCTTCTTCGAGCATATTGTAATTTGATTATTTGTTGTAGTCTTGGATCTTCATACATGTGTGAACATGACTTAGAAGTAAATTTCTTATAACTTCATGTTTGTAGACAGATAGGAAAGTTTTGTTTTTTAAATTATTGTATTGTGTTGTATTGCATTGTGATGTATTATATTGTATTGTGTAGTATTGTAATGTATTGTATTTTCATCTACAAAGTGAACAGGTCTTTTCATAATTTCAAGTACACTTTTCATAACAACTATACGGAATGCTTAGCCCAACAACGTGGGCAAGCATCATATCGTCAAACCTATTCTCCAAATAAATGTAACCTACATAATTTGTTGCTATGGCTGCTGCGGAAGTCTTTGTTCAAAACTGACGCCAGATTGTATTACTCCTTTGCATCTTCACAACGCATTCCAAGGACCGCTACAGAGATTTGCCCTCTTTCAAAAATGTCTGTCCCGAAGTTGGCGTTGCGCAATGTTTTTTTTGTAAGGCCTGATTCTTTGCCATCCCTCTTCTGCCTCCTTGCACCGTGCCTTGTATGACAGTTTTTGCAAGGCCTGATGCTTGCTTCTGCCTCCTTGCACCGTGCCTTGCAGGATGGTTTTTGCAAGACCTGATGCTTTGCCAAAACCATTCTGCAAGGCACGGTGCAAGGAGGCAGAAGAAGAAGGAGACCAAAGAAGAGGTGGGAGGACAACATTCGAGGATGGACTGGCTTGACACTGAGCGAAACATGAGGGTTGCTGAGGACAGAGCAAGATGGAGTACGCTGGTTAAACGATCATCTGTGGTGCCCCGGCAACCTTCGAGCTACGGGATAGGATAGGATAGGATGCTTTGCCAAGTTTGGTGACGTGGCCAAATCATCGGAGTTTCCGTTTCTTCACCACTGTAAGCATGTCATCACGTTGTCCAATGGCTTGTGTGATGGTCTGTCGGACTTCGTTGTTGGTGATGTGCTGGTTATAGGATTAATCGTCCCCTATACGCTTATGTGTCCGGGGACGTTAATCTATTTTAACTAACTAACTAACTGGGTATAGGAAATGCCAATAAGTCTTCTGTAGCATTTCATCTCCATGCTCTGTATTCTTCGTTGTAGATCTGCTGTGAGGGTCCATGTTTCGCAAGCTTATAGGAAGATGGAGATGATAAAGGAGCGCAGCATAATAAATAGGCTTAGTTAAGGTAGTCGGATACGTTGAAATCAAAGTGGATAGAATTTTCTAAAATAAGGTTCATTTTAAAGCAAGCATTCTGAGAATATATAACATGCAAAATAAAGTATATCACGCCGTGCTACTTATTAAGTTACAGCATAATTTCTGAATTGAAGGATGGGAAACTTGAGAAAAAAAAGTAGTATAATAGTAAACAGCTGCACAGATGGAAAGAAAATGAAGACTTGAGCATGATAACCACCAGAAAGAAAAAAGTATGCCTTGTAAGTAAATTTCGAAAATTTTTGTGATTGAAAATTAAATTTCAGTGAGAGAGCAACACTTTTTTTTGGAAAAAAAAAAAAACAAACAAACAAATTGCAATTTTGACTCCCCTCGGAGAATAAAATTACAATAAATCATGAAATATTAGATATTATTAGATACAATTGCCTGAAACCTTGCAGGCACAATCATTATTATCATAGTGTTTTACATCAGGAACAAACGAATCGAAATGGAGGCAGGTTTTGCATTTTTTACATATCATTTGCACTGATCGGATGTCATGGAACACATCACCAACGACGAAGTCCGACAGACCATCACACAAGCCATTGGACAACACGATGACCTGCTCACAGTGGTGAAGAAACGGAAACTCCGATGGTATGGCCACGTCACCAGATCATCAGGCCTTGCAAAGACTATTCTGCAAGGCACAGTGCAAGGAGGTAGAAGAAGAGGGAGACCGAAAAAGAGGTGGGAGAACAACATTCGAGAATGGACTGGTTTGACACTGAGCGAAGCCATCAGGGCTGCTGAGGAAAGAGAAAGATGGAGTATGCTGGTTAAACGATCATCTGTGGTGCCCCTACGACCTCCGGGTTACGGGACAGGATAGAATAGGATAGGATAGAACGATGAGGTAATCAACTTACCATTAACGCATTACTGTATTAAATATTAGTTGTCTCCAAGTCACCAACTGTTTTCGTGAAAAGTGTGTAGTTTATTTATTATATCTTGAAGGACATTTAAAAAAAAAAAGTTATTAGTTATAAATTTTGAAAATCATTTATTAGTGACTTCCGGAATGGTTTATTACAGGGATTCTACATAGGTCAGTGGTTTATTAGTTATTATTTATTTGTCTTCGAGGCACACACTGTTCTCAGGAGAATCGTTGAATCATTATCTATAATTAAGCCTATATCAGACAGTTATAATCCTTCAAGAAATCGGTTTTGATCGTCACCAGTTATAAGACTGAAGAAACGGGTTCTGTTGTTATTAGTTTACTGAAACTGTTTTTAAAGACCTGTATTGATTGACAGGTTGCTACGCTGCTCTTTGTTTGCACATTATACCCGCCTCTGATTCTGACGGCAGACTGTTTTCGGTGCATAAACATTAACGTTGGCGAAATCGCAAGACAGCAGCGGTTGCTGCGTATGTACAGGAATAGAGTAATCTACGTGTAGGCGTGTTTGTATTTAAATCTTCACTACTCTTAACGATTATCCTCTGATTGTGTGTGTTAGTATGACTTGTTTTTCGTGTTAGGCATACTTTTTCGAATTTTGAACAAGTTGTACTGGCACACCATTGCCGCAGACGTTTTATTAGAATTATTTTTTCACTGTTTGAATAATGTCTCATTGCCTTTTCTTCATTTTGAATTTCGATCTTAGTGCTGCTTTGTGGTAATCTGTGTGTGTGTGGGGGTGTGTGTGTGTGTGTAGTGTTTGTGTATTCGCTGGAGTCAACTTCTCCAGTTTCTTAGTTTTGCATGATTACACTTTTTTTTCCTCGCATTGTGTTTGTAGGTCGTTTTTTTTTTTCTCTCTCTTCCCTTTTTCTTTTTCTTTTTTAACGTAGTTTTTTTTTCTTCTACAAAATATACTTTTGTGTGGACTGGTGAAACGAATAGTTGGATTCCGGGTTGTTTTTTTCATGTCGAGCCATTCTTATTTGTCTGTTTATCATTTAATATTATTTTATTGCTGTCATGTCATGCACTGCAATGCTCCTTATGTTATTTCATATCATTCTTGCTGCCTTAAGTATATTATATACATCCACTCCCCCCACCCCCTTCCTTTCCTTACTTCACTCACTTGTCTCACTATACTGCCCAATGGGCAATGAGCCTAATTCAAATATGTTATTACTCTGATGTATGTGTAATAATAAAAGAACCAAGTTTGTCTGTATCTGCTTCTCTTCGGCTGATTTATCACGTTTCTTTGTTTTACTATCATACTTAACAAAAGCCTTTTGTCGCTGATTAGATTCAGCAACTACCGGCGTCGTCAGCAACACTCACTGAGATTAGCACATTCTTCGTGTCTCAACGACTATTGAGATTTGCAAATACTTCGCGTCTCAACGACTATTTTGTATCAGAGATCAGTCGAGCAGAACAATCTCAGTTGTCTCCCCTGAGTGTTGTCCAATATCAGAGTTCGTCCTGCGCCGACTTTCAACCACTCTTCAATTCAGATATAATTTTAGCAGAACAATTTATATTGTCTCTACTACCATTTCTGTTGTATCAACTAAGTGATTTCCAAGTGATTCCCTGAGTGATTAAAAAAATACAAACAAACAAACACGCACATACACAAACGCCCACAGAGTTCATCCTGCGTTGTCTATGTATATGACCTTCACATTTATCAAAATATGTGTATCAAACACATTATTTAACAATCTGCTTAGAGCACAGTTCTCCCTACAAAAACTGAATGATTTCAGTTGTGCCAGATTTGAAAACACTAATTGCCCTTCAGATCTATGTTTTAGGCACATTATCAAAACTGTCTTTAACTTAATAATACTAACATAGTAATAATAACGGATTTTTATATAGCGGGTACTCCAGCCTATGACCAGACTCACCACGCTTTACATAGTCATTACATATAAATACATGCACTCGATAAAACATCACTTTTGCTACAATACACCAAAGACGGAACAGTAAAGGTACAGACTATTTACAACTATGTACATAAATTACAAAAAAAAAGACCGAAATAGACTATTTACAACTTTGTGCACAAATGACAAAAAAGACAGAAATCTTCTTAAATCTTCTCAGAAAACTTCTTAACGAATGCGTAATGATCGTGGTAACAACCAAGGATATTTTGTTTATAGTTTTGTCTCTGTCTTGTTGGTGGTACTCGGTGAGTTTTAAAATGCATTGAGCGGCGACAGGCAAGCCTGACACCACACTGCCCTCAGTTGTATTATCCTTTTAGATGTTTTGTAGTGCGTGCACGATCACGACTGGAGAGCAGCGATTGGAATTGGCATCGTGGTCTGTGCCCAATTTATTGTCCCCTCCGACTGTGCTACGACTCAATGATCTTCACGATTCTTGTTCCATCAATCATTTGGGTGGTTATGGCATAACTTAGCAATGCATGGAGTGGGCGAGATGAGGTGTGTGTTATCAGTCTGCTTGTTGGCCGAAGGAACGACTCGGCGTATGCCTGCTTTTGAGGAAACCGCAGGGTTTTACATTACTAGTAATTATGTTCGAAAATTCATATACATTTTTTTTTAAATCGACAGCTGAGATCGTTTTATGCTTCTTCTTCAGTCCTTTGTATGAATTGACATTTAGCCAGTGAAAAAGGTAGTTGGTACTATCAGTGGAAGTACTTTTGCATACGAATCGTGTACTGTTCGATTTGACTTTCACATTGAGCTTGATCCTCTCGTGATTGTCCTGTACTTTGAATGTGTCGGGTTTATGCTATGAAAAGAATTCGTAGAAAAAAAAAGAAGTAAATCTTTGGCACGAAACCTTTGTCTTTGATGCGTCTGGTTTTATACCGAAAGAAACCACAGAACACCCGGACAACATCTCAATCAACGGTGCGACAAAGACTGATGGACCCCATGCTTGCGGAGGCGTTTGTCAAGGGGTCACAGGGAGGGGAGGGGGAGGGGGATGGAGATGGAGGAAGCAGAAGGCCTGTAATTGCAAGGACCATCCTCATCGCAGTGCTATTCTGCTGGACGTTGTTGCAGTTTGCTTGCTCTTCTGTTGTTCATATTTGTAGTTTATTTGGCCTTCTTTTGGGCGTTTTTGCAGTTTGTTTGCTCCTATGTTGGACATTATTGCATTTTGTTTGCTCTTCTATTATTTTTTGTAATTTATTTGGCCTTCTTTTGGACATTGTTGCAGTTTGTTTGTTCTTCTGTTGTTCGTTTTAGTTTAATTGCAAGGACCATCTTCATCGCAGTGCTCTTCTTTTGGATGTTGTTGCAGTTTATTGTGCATTCTGTTGGACGTTGTTGAAGTCTTTTTGTTCTTCTGTTGGACGTTGTTGAAGTCTTTTTGTTCTTCTGTTGGACGTTGGTGAAGTCTGCTCTTCTGTTGGACGTCATTGCAGTTTGTTCTTCTTTTGGACGTCATTGCAGTGTGTTTGCTCTTCTTCTGGACGTCACTGCAGTGTGTTTGCTCTTCTGTTGGAAGTAATTGCAATGTGTTTGTTGGACGTCATTGCAGTGTGTTTGCTATTCTGTTGTACTTCAGTGATGGAGATCACGTACAATCGTACGTGTTTCACGTACTGAGTTGGGAAATCACGTAACGAAAATGTAATGAAAGGGTATAAACACGCACAAAGTCAGTGCTAAAGGGGTATAAAAACGTAAAGCTAAGTTGCTGAGGTATCATCAGGTACAACTATTTCGGTCGTGCGTACAGCTTTCGCTCGATTTGGATCGTGTGCCTGTGCGTCCTGCGCGACCGTCTACCACCCTCTCTCCCCCTCCTATTCATTCTGTCGCTTCCGAGAAACAGCCAATCATATGCACGATAATATTCACTATTTTTTCTCGACGCTTTTGATTGGCTATATAAGACTGACAACAACCCAACATTAAACATGGCCGACAAGCAGCGATCTGAGGGGAAGCCGAAGAAAGGAAAAATAAAGCAGACAAAACTAATTGCTCAAAAAAATTAAAACAAGATGAAGGAAAATAAAAACAAACTTTTTTTGTCAGCCTTTGGCTTTGAGTGCTCGGTAAGTGAAGAAAAAGGTAAGCCGCAACCGGGCCCGGCTGAAGAAACTCAAACTGATGAAAAGACTTTCCACGCAAAGTGTTTATTACGTATGTTGGTGTACCCCCTAAAAAACTGAAAGGGGGTATAAAAAAAAAACCTGATGTTTGCAATGAGGGTATGTTACCCACACATGTTTTGGTTGAGGGTATAAATACCCCTAGCTTAAAAACTGTCTCCATCACTGTACTTTATTACAGTTATTTTCCCTGTGTTGGACGTTGTTGCTGTTTGTTTGCCCTTCAGTGGGACGTGTGTGAGTCGCTTCACGTACTGACATGTGCCCTGCAATTTAATCCCTATTGGCGAAGATAGGGACAAGGAAGGTAAGGAGGAAGTAGAGCATTACCGAGTGAGGAAGGGAGGAAGTTTTAACGACGCACTTACCTTACTCCTAAATTAAAGGATTTTGTGTCACGTATTTGTAAAAATAAAAAGTGTCCACATGTCTCTGTGTTTGTTTGTTTCCAGTCTGTATGCATGTTTCTTTGCGTATTAACCTCTGAGCACCCTGCGTTTCTGTCTGCCCCGTCATCTTTTGTCAATTATGCGGTCGGTCTTAATTAACCCTTCCTATACTCATTTGTAATCATACCGTTGGGACAGTGCTGTAATCATACAGTTGGGACAATGTTGGAGCGCTTACAGCACGGTAGATGCAGTGGGTGTGAGGGTGGTTAAATAACATTGAAGATAAATATAGACTTGTCTCAGACTTGTAAACAAGGTCAGGGCGACGAGTGTAATAACAGTCGGAAACGTGGTACTGCATTGTACTTGCAGTAAGTCACTTGGTGTGATAAACTATGTGATATGCAGATATCTTTTGCTCAAAACAAACCTGCAAAATATAATATTCTGAGCATTTTTGACTGGGAGAAATGCTCAAGAAGGTCAAGTGGAGATGGGTGGAAGGACAGTGTATTAAACAAGGACTGTGATGTGCAGATAGGACATCCCGAGCGAGTGGTATTTTGACTTTGAGATACTCGAGGAAGTCAATTTGGGATGGTGAGGAATGGAAATTTCAAGGCCTTGACTAATTCTATGGATTGCTATATGCCAAACGACCCCCCCCCCCCCCCCAAAAAAAAAAAGAACACAACAATAACAACATCACACCAACACACAAAAACATATTTGTTACACTTTCCAAAAGCTATGCGCCATCGCCTTAACGTAATGCGTCCCTTCAAAAATCGCGTGTTTTATTCCGAGATAAAATTATTTTGGGGAATACTAAGAGACATTGCAATGCAGTTATGAAGGTTGGTGGTGATGATGGGGTTGAGGGAAAGGGTGCAGGAGACACGAACGTTTCTATTGAACTGTTTTCTCTTGAACGTTTTACGCTAACCTCTTTCCCAGAGTATTATCATGGACCTTGGCCTAAAAAAACCACTTGACTCGTGTATTGAGAATTAGGTTTCTTGACTTTTGCACTCCCTAAACATTGTTTGCAGTCATGCTCATCTGCACATTTAACGGTCATGGGTTTTGACGGTAAAGTATTTATTGCTCCACTTTTAAACTGGTCGTTCTGCTTTAAATAGGCTGGACTGAAGCCAACTGTTGCGCAATCTTTTTATCATTTACGCGCGCGCGCACCAAAAAAACACACACACGCACACACACACACGCTCACGCGCTAAAACAACCACACACGTACGCACACACACAAACGCACGCACTGGCACACATACATTTATTTATATAATTATTTGTATCACTTATTTTCAGAATGCTTTTCTTTCCTTGTTCTAACCTCCTTCTTCTCTCTTCTTCGTATTCTTTGTTCTCTTCCTCCAGTCCTTCTTCTTCTTCCTTCCTTAACTTCTTGTGAGCCGTTAAACTACTGAGGCCAGGAACACCACACAACAAACAGGCTTTTAATTAAGAGCTTGATTATAAGACATACAATTAGTAGGCTTTCGAGTTACTGTGTATTTGGTTTGAAGCTTCGCTTGTCAGTTCAAGGCTAAGGTTCGGAGTGGCGCAGTCTTTGTTCGCATTATCCCCTCCTTCACTCCTCCCCCTTCCCCTTAGCTAAATAATCTCAGGCTGTCTTTGTTTTGTTCCTTACTTCTCTTTTGAAACGGAAAAGAAAGAAAAGGTTGGAAATTGGCACAGCCAGACAAAGAGATGCCAGTGGGAGACACAGTTATTGTTGGCGAAAGAGCAAGCAAAACAATACCTTGGAAAGGCTGTAATGTGGTCAAACGGCTTGATTACGTTGACACAGCCTGGCCTTTGGAGAGAACTCCTTGAGTAGTGGGCTGATGTGTTGACAGTTAAAAGGTTTACAAGCGAACCAGCGAGCAAGCGATGCTGGCTAACAGCTGCTGAAAAAAGGCCCAATTACCAAACGATGAATAATGATCTTAAAATATCCAAAGCTTACACAGTACTTGAGACTTTTTGTGCAGTGACTATTACGTTGAGAATTAAATGTGTTTGTGTGTGTATGTGCGTGTGGGTGTGTGTGTGTGTGGGTGTGACCGTGTGTGTGTGTAGGTAGGTAGGTAGGTAGGTGTTGTTTTTTTTCCAAGCTGAAACAGAATCGATGTTTAAAACTATGGCTGACTATTGAGGCTGATCTGAACTGTGGGTTTAATAATTAAAGTAAGTATCAGTTTGGTGGTTAAACCCTTTGAATTGCTTTCACTTTTAATTGCACTTGTTTTGTGTCTGTCACGCGCACACGTGCCTTCAACCAATTATTTCACGGCGCGTTGTCAGGTGCAAGCCGTGACATCATTTTTATTAGCTTTTGGCTAGCCACAATGTCAGGTGACGCACTTTTTTTGTTTTATTCTTTAGAGAGCATAAGCGGTTGAATACCGCAGACAAGCTGTACGTAATTTATTTGGTTTCAGGTATGTTGCAACTTGTGTCTTGTCACCATGTTTGCGCAGCTACAAAAATGCTCACTCTGACAACAACGAGTTTAGGACAAGTCTTTTGATTCATTGTGGTTGGGTGCTTAGCCTACTCTGTTCATCAACGATGCTGATTACATCATTTTGAAGAGCTGTTTTCATGAGGAAGAGGTAGGGGGAAGGGGGAGAAGGGGGTCTAGGGAACAAAACATCAGATTCATTGTCACAAATTCCGGTTATTCTAATTCCTTCCTCTCCTCCCCCCCTCCAAGCCCCCCCCCCCCCCCCTTTTAAAAAAAATGTCGACCTTTCTCCTTCCTTTCTGCACAGTGTTTATTTAGAACCCGACATGTGATGCTCAGTAAACATTTTATTTTGCTGAGCTGTAAATCACGAGAGGGAGCATGTGTGGCCAGAGAAACAGATAGTCCCGTGTGCAATCCACCAATTGTTCATTGTTCATTCTAATAACTTGCATTATTTAGGATAGTCCCTTTAGGTAGAGAAGACCGTTGAACCCGTTGACGTACGTAGTCAACGTAATATTTAATTAGCTAGGGACAGTGGAGTGATAGGGCAGCGTCTTATTCACATTTGTTTTCATCCTTGACCTTTTGGAGAGTGCATGTCTTTGTGTACTGACGGGAAACTGCTGACTTTCATTGTTTGACTTACATTTTTAAGCAAATTTGCTTTTGCGAGCCTTTCATCGGCTATATTTCGCATCTTGTCAATTAAGGCTTACATGTAGATTTTTAAGGTACAATCTGTTGATAAAATAAGAAGGATGTAAATTTTCAAGCACACAGGCTGTGGTGATCGATTTTCTTTCATCAGCGGCACGCAGTTCGTATCATCGCATCATCAATGTATACATAATGTTTGTTTTATTATGATAATGTTAATGACCTACTGGTGACTTCTGTTGTTGAAGCGAGCTTGTTGCGACCAGTGCAACTGGTGATGTTGAATTGAACATTGAAGTTTAACGTCTACACCCACCATTGGCGATATGGCAGACAGAGCTAACAATCCCATGGAGGAGCGTGTAAAGACCTAACTCAACACTGAACCATCAAAGCAAATACACTGCTAAGATTGACAGTGAAAATGGCCACTTTTTATCTTGCCCATCACAGGATTCGAACCTGGGTTCGATGTGCCAGTCGAACGTTCTACCACTGAGCTATGGCGGTGGGAGATAATATTAAAATATTATTAAAATAATAATAATAATAATATTAAAATATGAACAGCTGCTTTCCGCATGTACTTAAATGACTTGAAGTTTCACTGTGACAGCTGTTGTCTAAGTGCGTAGGCTCGTATGGATCGAGGAGTTGAAAATGCAAAACAATTCGTACTGGCTCGAAGATAAGGCCAAGCTCTTGTCTTTTGTAAACCTGCAACCAAATTTGAGAAAATCTGTCTCTGGCCTAAAGCCAATCTCTTGCCTTAGTAAGCTTGTAGCCAAAATGTGGAAAGTCGGTCTCCATTTTGCAGTCAAAGTCGGCCAAAATTATAAAAGTCGGTCTCGTAATTTGTAGTCCAAATCTGGGCTTAGTAGTTAAATATTTAGTAATTATTTTATGTTTCAACTGTCACAGTGTTAAGAATTACGTGGACGCTTGCATCAAATCTCAAACTGTAGTAGATCTATAACATCATTTAAAATAAAAAATATAGATACAATTATTGTTCTGCGTCATCATACATAGCGGTATTTTAGTATGACCTGCTCTGACCCATAACATTCAAATTAGGTCTATTGTCGTTGTCCTTTCGACTATTTATTGGACAGATAAGCTACATGTTGTGAGTATTCAGTTTGGGTCTGTTTCCCTGTTTATGATTATGTTGGTTTATGTTTTTGTGATTGTTTACATCTAAATGTCGGATGAATGGGGGGAAGGAAGTGGACGGAGAGAGGGAGGCAAGAATGGTTGGTAGTGTTACAAGGAAATTTGAGACAAGTCTAATTCAGTGTCAGCCACTATTTATTTTACAGCCAAGGTCAAAAGTGAAAAATAATGGCTTCTTACTTTGAAATAAGATAGGCCGACATCCAGAAAGTTAATGAAACTCGCAGTGATTCGTGAAACTGAAGATTGTGTCTGAGAAGCCGTGTGTGCATAGTGGCAATCCGCATGAAAACAATTACTTTGCATCTTCTATTCTGTGAGAGTATAATGTCACTTCTCTTGAACAGAGGATATATTTCAATACAACGTGCTTTACTATTTAATTGTCATTGTATTGCGAAGGTGAGAATTTGACGACACGCGAAGGTTGTGTCACATGACCGCAATGAATACAGAACATCTAACGTTATTGAGCTGACAGTGTTACGGTTATGTCTATAAGAATATTTTCATAAGCAGCTTTAAGAAATTTTGTGTATGGTGTATACTTCAAAAATATCGTTATAACTTTGGTTTACAAGCGCATCTAAAAACTGAGAATAATCTAGTGCACATGTATGCTAGCGCACAGATTTGAAATGACATTTGTAATATCGCGTAAATTTAAAATGGACCCTCCCTTTCTGTCTTTAAAGCGTAGTATGCCTCCATATGTATTACTTTATGGACAAATTAGTTAATATAGCAGATATGTTTTATTACCAGTCGGTCATGAATGCAACATTGACCAAGCATTAAACTGTCGGTACACGCGGTAAGTGTGAGTGTGCCTCTCTTTCGGATATCTGTCGAGTTAAAGAATGATAGTTTCTGATAGTGTGCCCATAAACTGATAATGATACGTTCGACATTTAACACTTAACCTTGTACGTCCCTGGTCGGTGTCACGTGGGGTTTATGGGCTCTGCACAATGGAATTATGGACCCTCACGTTTATTCGGTGGGAACTGCTAGTAAGTCACCCTATGAATTACTTTAATAAATTTATTTGTTTAGCTCGTTCTGTGTTAAGGTTGGGGTACAGAAATAGATAGAAAAATGGTAGAAGAATACTGTCACACTAGCTTTCACACGGCTATGAATCATATGTAGTCCAGCCACTTGATAACAGTTAAAATCACACATTTATTTCTTCAACTCTATACAAGATTCTCTAAGTACTAATCTAACTTAAAAAGTCTCAGTCACTGCTAATAGTTCGATCGCTGATAGTCTATGCAGCTGTTCTATCTTCACCGGGCACTTGCTAGTATATCTCATGTAGATTTGGACTACTGTGGTCCGTGTTACAGTTTCTGGAGAGTTGGACTACTGTGGTCCTGCTATGATCAGTTTAAGTGCACCTTCGTGTTATGCACTTAACTCATGAGTGGGGGTTCGAAGTCCTTCTGTGAGGTAGCTTCTGGTCCACCTGTGTCGTTGTGTAGTTGGGTTCCCTTGCCACGCTGTGGGGTCTGACAGGGAGTTTTCCAAGGCAGCTCTTTCCGTCTGGTGCGGTAGAGTCTCCTCAACCACCTAGTCGTTTCTGTGGAGTGGGGTGCACAGGATAGCTCGGGATAGCTCGGGATAGCTCGCCTGCTCGTCTGTAATATAAGAGACGAAATTCTGCACAACCCTGAATAATGGGCAAAAAAATGGAAAGTAATTTTCAATGAACAAAAAACCGAACTCTTAACCTTTAAACGTGACACATTGCCAATCTATCCTCTAATATTTAATAGCACGACATTGTCTGAAATTGATCACCATAAACATCTAGGCCTGACATTGCAAAACAATTGTAAGTGGGATATACACATAAATAGCATAATTAAGACGGTAACTCTTCTACTGGCATGCTTACGGTCATACAAATACAAACTGTGCAGAAAAGCCCTCGAAGTCATGTATAAGTCCTTTGTTTTACCTCATTTTGATTATGGCGATGTAATATGGGACAATTGTACTGACGCTCAAGCTACTTCACTTGAAAAACTTCATCTTGAAGGGATTAGAATAATTGTAGGGGCAGTAAAGGGAACTAGCCATGAATCCTTGTACAGGGAATCCGGGCTCTGCCCATTGAAAGAAAGGCGTAGGCGGCACAAACTACTTACCTTTCATAAAATGGTCAATGAGCGCTGTCCTGAGTATCTTTCCGACTTGGTCCCACCGCTTGTCTCGTCAGTTAATCCTTACCACCGTCGAAGGCCTTTCGAGCGTAGAGTCCCCGCACACAACATTGAAATCTACAAAAATTCCTTTGTCCCCTCTTCTACTATCATGTGGAATGAACTCCCTGAGGAAATTCAAGTCAATCCGTCAGTCAGCCTATTTAAACGACATCTCTCCAAAGAAGACTCTGCAGTCCCGCCTTTTTATTATCATGGTGCACGACAACAACAAATTATCCATTGCAGGCTTCGGCTGGGTGTAAGCAACCTTAACTACGACATGTATCGTCGCCATTTGATAAACGACCCGATTTGCTGTTGCGGACACCCGGCCGAAACGTCTGAACATTTCCTGCTTTTTTGTCCTTTGTTTGACGATGCCCGTATTCAAACGATTGGTCTTCTAGATCCTATCCTAAGGGAAGTTAATACCTTACTCTTTGGAAATGCAGAATTGTCATTGCAAGAAAATGCCAAGACGTTTTCAACTGTTCACACATTTTTACTTTCATGTAACCGATTTTGACCGCATATTATATTATATTATATTATATTATATTATATTATATTATATTATATTATATTATATTATATTATATTTTCAAATGTTATTTTCAACAACTTTCCACATACTTCGCTTTCTAACTTTGATCTTTAACACACTCATTAGTTTCTTCCCACAAGTATAACTCTCTCACACCCGCCCCTCCCCCTCCACGCCCTACCTCTCTCCCCCACCACCATCATGCACCCCCCCCCCTATTGTTTTTTTTGTCTTCCCCTTCACTTGGAAATCTTTTTTTTGTCTAAAATTTCCTTTTCTTTTTATAAAAATTTCTTTTTTTTAAATTTCTTGTATTTCTATCAATGTTCTGTTGTTGTTTCCTGTCGTCCGCCAGTGATATTTTGACACATTATTATGATTTGGGTAGTACTTATTTAAGCCTTGTGCTTTTGTGCGCCCTGATGTTTTGCCTTGTAATAATATCTGGTTTGTTTGTTGAATAAATTTATGTTAAAACAATAATCGGTTTGTGCAGAGCGTCTCACTGAAAGCCAAAGTAGCCCTCAGTGATAGCTCCACATCTCTATACATAAGCGACGAACATTCTGCTACTTCCGGGTTCCACTGGAATCTCACTCTAAATTCCTATACATACATAAATATAAATCGTGGCTAACTATACACATCCAGAATTAATAATATTATAAACATTCACGGGTACAGCCACTGGTCTGCAAACATACATATAAGTTAAACAACAGTGGTTCCGTACGGGATACAACATGGCGGCGCAACCGGTCGTGTTTCACCACGTGTTCGGTGTTTCCACATGGTCACGCAAATTCGGATTAACAATTCACATTTATGCATAGCAAATTCTTCAAACATAATTTCAACAATAATATAAATATATCACGATGAAACAGAAGGGTGTTCATTTACCTGTTTGACAAGTTCAGGCCCGTGGTGGCTTGATAGAATTCTAAGATTCTAACGTCCTGCTTCCTGGTCTATGAGTGAAGAGATTTCTCTGTCAGCTTTCTAGCTGTTAACACTTCGGTGTATTCCTCCCAACTGACCAAAGATAAGCTAGGTTTGGACCCAGTCAAACTGGCTCGAACCGCTTTGCGTAAGCTCCCATTGGTTAAAATGTTTACGACTCTCGTAATTACGATGATGTCATGGCCTCAGCCAGCGTCAACTATCACTGTGTGTATGATCGGCAGTATGCTACCGCTACGCTTGATTACTTTCATCGTCTGCTCCTAACTTTGAAATTCTAATATTATATATACTAACCAAGCTAAATATTAAAATAAGCAGAGTTAATACTAGCCAGTTCGTGACAGTCGGTCCACTTCAACTTTTTTGAATGGTATGAAACTGGTTCAGAATACTGCCTTATGAACCGGGAAAGCTACACCAGGATCTGCTAATTGTTCCGGAACTTCAACATTTGTTTAGACTAGAAGGGGGTGGTGGGTCCTATTGCCCCTTGATCTAAGAGTTGAGTGTTTGCTGACTTTACCCGAATTGGTCACAAGTATGCAGTAAACACAAATCAAGTTCATTCGTAGCAGGCATCATGATATCAGAGTTATTTCTATTGATTTAAAAGTATACCTAATAATTTAGTGTTACAAACTATAGTGCTTTGTTTGTAAGTTAGTTAGTTAGTTATTTAGTTAGTTCGTTAGTTAGTTCGTTATTCATTGCTTACAGGGTCTCGCGGACTACAAAGTCAGGATCACAACTTGGTTGAAAGAGGATTCACCCCTGGTCTGTTTAAAAGTTCTGCTGAAACAACCTTAGTGAAGGCACTCCACCAGCCAGTCACTTTACTAGGCCTGCGCCTATTGTACGAAAGCGCTAGTAAGATAGCTAAAGGATCCCATGTCTCATCCTAATCACAAAATGCAGTGACAATACGCATGCTAATTGTCCTCCTTCGTTTATTTGAAATTCATTTCTTCAGTGTTATGTCCGGGCAACAAATGTGATTTTAAATTAAACTCAATATTTTGTTAAAAGATGTAAAACAATGGTTTCAGATATTTTGTGTGTAAACATTTAAGGTGTTTTTCTCCAGCATTTGTAAGGGTGCCGATTTTAAGATAGTAACTACCCAAAAGTTACAGAGCACTAGATGCCGTCTTTGCGCATAGGTAGTGCTGAAATCTCAAAATCTTGTCCAGATTTGGATGTGTTTGTGATTTATACGATGAAATACAATATTGGGAATTTTGAAGCTGAATTACAATGGTAAAACTGAGTCAACAGCAAACAAATTAAGAACGCACTTAATTTGCATCACAAAATGCAGTGACAATACGCATGCTAATTGTCCTCCTTCGTTTATTTGAAATTCATTTCTTCAGTGTTATGTCCGGGCAACAAATGTGATTTTAAATTAAACTCAATATTTTGTTAAAAGATGTAAAACAATGGTTTCAGATATTTTGTGTGTAAACATTTAAGGTGTTTTTCTCCAGCATTTGTAAGGGTGCCGATTTTAAGATAGTAACTACCCAAAAGTTACAGAGCACTAGATGCCGTCTTTGCGCATAGTAGTGCTGAAATCTCAAAATCTTGTCCAGATTTGGATGTGTTTGTGATTTATACGATGAAATACAATATTGGGAATTTTGAAGCTGAATTACAATGGTAAAACTGAGTCAACAGCAAACAAATTAAGAACGCACTTGAATTTATTAACCACACCAGGAACAATATTATGCGTATTATAAGAGGTTGCTCTATCAACAAAAATAAATAATAATAATAATAATAATAATAATAATAATAATAATTATTATTATTATTATTATTATTATTATTATTATTATTATTATTATTATTATTATTATTATTATTATTGCCAGCCAGAAATAATTCTGTCGTATTTCACTATACTGTAATAAAGAGATAAAGCAGTATTAGTTCCGGGAGGCGATATGTGTGAAGTACGTCCCATTGTTCTTCAGTGCTTTCTGTGTGATAAACGTCCTTGTTGCTAAAAGAAGAAATGTTCTTGTTACATTACGTGATGTCTGTCGCATACATTGCTATACCACCAGTGTTCCATATTCGCAGAAAAGCTGTTCCTTGAAGCTTGAAGGCTTACTATCGTCTTATTACGGGATCATTGTACTCGCATTTACATATTATTTTATGGTAAATTTTAATTTTTGTGATTTGTGTGTGTGTGTGCTTGTGTGTGTGTGAGCGCACGCGCGTGTGTGTGTGGTCTGACTTGTGTAGATGTTGTGCATATAGTTTACATATAGTTGTATTGGATGCATATTTTTATACATGTGGATATGTGATGCTACGACAGTTTCCATTCTGTTTTGGTAGTGATGTGATGGTGTAGTGTATGATTTTTTTATTGGCTTTGTTCCTTTGCCTGTTCTTGGACTTACTAAAAGGTACGCAACGTAAAGGTTTCTCATTCCTGTTCCTTTAAATCGCTTATAAATGACTACTATTATGATCTATTTTTTGTTGTTGATTGCATTCAATGCCAACGCTTTTTAACCTGAAGTGACAGAGGGTAAGTATTGAGATTTGATGCTACAAGTGAGATCTGATGGCTGTGTAAGAACTAAGATTATCTAGTGCAATAATAATACTACTAATACTACTACTACTACTACTACTACTACTACTACTACTACTACTACTACTACTACTACTACTACTACTAATAATAATAATTATTATTATTATTATTATTAGTATTATTAGTATTATTAGTATTATTAGTATTATTAGTATTATTATTATTATTATTATTATTATTATTATTATTATAGAATGTGTACGCTTGTTCTTTACTGGCGGCACAGACATATGGACAGGCGGTCCATCCTGGAGCTATGTTTGCTAGCCATTATTGTTTGATGAGAAAGAGAAAGGGTGTCTGACTGGGTAATTTTTGCCGTTGTGTACACTAGGATGCATTTCCGGTAATGTTGACAAATGATCGATGGAGGCTTATAAAGTTGTCAACTTATACAGTCGTCTCCTAACTCCATTTGTTCGACAGATCCAGAAAATACACGAGAGATGCATACATTTATCAAATAGCTCACTTGCCTACTGCTTACTTGTTTCCCCGTCGTAGTTTGTGTAACATGGGATCTGGCAGTTTAAGGACGCGATAATGGTGCTTTTGCCTACGCAATTCTGTTATTGTATCGACGTGGCTCTGGTGTTTTTAACATTGCAGGGCCTGGAGGGCCACAACAAAAGCTTACACTTCAGTCGCACACAGACAAAGGATTTTCTTGTCCTTTGGTTCCGAGGAAGAAAAAAAAAAGTCCCAGTGTTAATTGGGTGATGTAACGCGATTGATCTTTATCAGTGACGTGTTTGCCCGAGCGTGCTATTATGCGTTGACGTAATAGTTACTGTTTTGGGGACGTTGTATCCTGTGGCAGGCGTCACAAACGTTGATCAATGGGCTTTCTGGTGATTGATTATTCCATCACGCAAACAAGTGCCGCTGTGGAAAAGGTCGATTGTCTGAGTCAGCGCACCAGGCTCTGATGGGCTTTTTCTCTTCCCATGATTAATATTTGATTGATTTGGTTGTACATAGGTTGCATGAGTTATTGTTTCATGGGTTTATACGTTGCCTGATTTATATAATGTGGTTCACTGGTTTATACCTGACATGATTGATATAATTTGATTCATTGGTTTCTTTTTCTCATGAATAATATTTGGTTCGTTGAGTTATAGACTAATTCGGCTGGTATGTTTTAATATTAATGACTGATTATTGTGTTCGGGAAATGTTGAGTGGGGTTATGGGGTCGAAGTTTTAATTAGACTAATTGTGTTTGTGACATTAAGAGCAAGAACCGAGGTTTAGCCTGTGCACGCACGCATTTCATCGCATGGACTTTAAGGGTCATGACGCTCATGTCAGACGGGCGAGTGCCGGCTACACAAATACACCCAGCACGCACTAGGTCTCTTCTCCCCATCCCCGGTCGCCCAGGATTGTGCTCAGTCGTCTGGGCGTCAGACTATGCGCCCAAAGGTTGCAGGTGGGCACCTCGGTCGGCTTGAGTTAGACCCTGTATCGGCCAGCGCCTTGAGCAGCTCTTGGTCTGGAAAAGCGCTATATAAGGTTGATTAAATAAATACTTCCTTGCAAAAAAAATGTGTGCGTGTGTGTGTGTGCCGCGTGTACGCGGATAGGTGTGTGCAGAGGGTTGGAGGGGAGTGGACTGTGTGTTTGTGTGTGTGTGTGTGTGTGTGTGTGCGTGTGTGTGTGTGTGTGTGTGTGTTGGATGTGTAAGGGAATAAGTGAGTGAATAAGTGAGTGGGCTTATATTTTGTAGCTTTGATGGTGTTCCGTTTTATTAGATTAAAATGACAGCCTCTCCACGGAAACAGTTTTGTATTCAAGAAGTAATGACACTTCGCAATAGGAGAAAACGAAGGACACGACGGTTTGGCTATTTTAGTTTCAACAAGATGTTGTTGGTGTTGTTGTTGTAAAATTACCTCTCCCTCCTCTCCATCCTTTCTTCCCTTCACCGCAGTATACCACCCTTGGTCGGATTGTATATATTGTCTGCGCTTGTGGTACTTCATTCATTGTTCGTGTCTGTTGGCAGACCACAATTCTTGATATCCACCAGCCATTTCGACACACCATCAAGACCGATGTTGCCGCCTTCTTGTAACCTGATTATTATCTGTGGCTGTGGTGTAAAGAAACCCCAGCTCTGTTTTGGCATTGTCTCTGGCGTGTCTTCTTAAAGGTTACCTGGCCAGGCTCAAGGGAAAGATCTAGACGTTGCAAAGGGTATTGGAACAAGGAGATCCACACCGAGCTACACAAGTATTAATGCAGAGCGTCTGTAGTGTAGAAAGATTGTTACATATTTCTGTTGTATCTAAATTTGGCTTTACAAATACAACAACAACAAACAAACAAACAAACAACAACATGTAGTTCATTAGGTGCATCCAATATGTCCGGTTCAAGAATTTCGTTACATAGTCAAACTATGTACCCAGTGTCTGAAGTTCGTCACATCTACCAAAAATTCGAGAGATGCACGAAATTTTTCACAAACGTCCACAATGTTTAAAGTGCCAAAATTCGTTATGACTTTAAAGCTTCTTTTTTTTTTTTTTTTTTTTTTTTTAAAATAAGGACAACGGAGATTAAGGATAAAGAACACGCATGCCTATCAGTAGCACCTTGAGTTCACAGAAGAAGATGCTCCGAAACACGGTCATACTGTGTCATAGTTAGTTACATGTAGGCAGGTTGAGTTACTGTATCGGACAGCGCCTTGACCAGATCTTGAGCTGGAAAAGCGCTATATAAGAATGATTAAATAATAGAATAAATAACATCCATCCAGAACGTCTGAAGATTTTTTAAATCGCAATATATTTTTAAGCTTTTCTAGAAAGACAAAATAGATTTAAGATGACCAGGATGCAATCATTGCGCATTAAGCACACACAGTTCTGAAATAAAACAAACTTTAAAAGTTGCGGCTTTTGTCTTATTTAACAAGTCTTACAAAGCATTTTCTTTCATAATAAAGGCTTTCGTCGCTTTTTTGGCCTCAAGAAGATTCTTAAAAGCATAGTCCGTGGTTGTATTGACTCGAGCGTTGGATTCCTGTTTGCCTTCATATCCCCCTCCCCCTCCCCCTCTTCCAACCCCATGAGAAGTCAACATTGTGGATCATCATTTTAGTTGGTGTAAAATCGTGTGTGTATACTTACGATAATTGTGTTTGATTTTAGACTATCTTCATGCTTATTCTACTTCGCTTGAGCCGAGAATTTTTTTTCGAGTTTTACAGTTTCAACCCTTTTAAGCAATTCTTCTTGGAGCGGCGGTTATTAGTATACTTTAAATAAAACTACTGTTGTTAGTGGTCCCTGGATATTGATGCCAAGAACAGCAAGATGTACTGTTTTGCAATAGCAAAACCGATGACCATAAGATCCTTAATGCTCATAAGTAACGGTAATTATGGCACTAATGGGCAAGGCTTCTGGATTTCCGGATCTTTAAAGACAGTAAGTAGAATGCGTATTTTTAGTATATCGGAAACTACTGATCATTTGGGGGGAAACAAGGACATTTGTACTTTTGTGGCTTTAAAACGATGGATGATGAAGTATATCTAGGTTGGTCAGAAAACGATTGGCGCTATTGCATCTCTTGATAAAACATGCTGTATTGCAGTAACCTTTTGCTGTAGATGTCCAAATGGAAGTTCTAATAATTGATCACGAAAACACGGTGCTTTCGTGCCTGTTAGTTATGTCCAAATTTGGTCAGTTTGCCAGTGTTGACACTGCATCTTTGTCAGAAAAGAAGCTAATCACAGATGATGATGGGGAAGAAGGTCACATGCAATACATTATGTACTTAGTTAGAATTTGTCCCACTTTCGCCCAGTTGCATTGCCGTAATCTTCTTTCCAGTTGTTACAGCAGCATTAGTCAGAACAGTTCTTTCCTGCTGGGCAACATATGAAGATAATGATGATGACGACGACGATGCACATTCCTCTTTTTTTCCTCCTCACCACCCCATTTGGTTCTCGAGGATTTATTTTACTAATAATGTCGAATGTTGTCGTTGTTGTCCGCTTAGAAACAAAGGTTTCCGAGGCAGATAAAACTAATATAAGATTTTGGATTTATGGCGGATTTAGGACATTTGTATCCGTTCTATCCTATTTTGTATTTTTTGTTCTTTAATAGAAAACAAATTGTGTTCTCATCGATCGAGGAACTGGAATTGTTATGTAATATGTTTTCATTAGTTTTTTTTTTTTAGTTTGTTGTTTGTTTGTTTGTTTGTTGTAGTTTTTAATTGGGGAGGGGGAGGGGTAGCAAAGAAGGGAAAGCAAGGGGTGGGTGGGGGGGATGACTATAGGTTCTCGCTGTTTTCCAAGTCTTTTGAGTCCGTGAAGTACTAGAGTGACTACTGCTTGTGCCTAGAGCAAAACCAAAAAACGTTACGAATAACACAAGACACTGGAAGTATAGAAAAACGTATTGTGTTCTTGAGTTCTTCTCCCTCTCTTCCGCCAATTCCCCTATCCCTCTGACCTTCTTTTTATTCTTTCCATTGAAAACGAGCGACAGTTCCGATAGAAGGTTATTGAAAGTATAGACGTTCTAGTAGTAATGCATGCAACAGTTTATCGCAGGTTTATCAGACATGAGGTTAATACGCCACAACATTAGTTTCACTTCAGACACACACACACACACACCCACACACCCACACCCACACACCACACACCCACACCTACACACACACACACACAACAATAATTACAGGCTAGGCACACACTAAAAATACTAAACGCAAACATTACAAAAACAAACATTGGTTTCAGACACACACTCACTTTGAAAATAACAGACTCAAACCAAAAGTACTAAGTGCAGAATATCACGAAAACTTTGGTTTTAGGCGGAAAATACTAAACGCAAACATCATCCCTTGCTATCAGTGAAAGGCAATATACTGGTCCGTGGAAATTGTAGAAATTACTTCGTGGCGTGATGGCGTTTGTACTGTGCGAAGATTATACAGCAGACATTGCCGACCACAACAAATATTTTCGTCATTTACCCGTGAAACTCAATATCCAACCTTGTTGATTATAGCAGACGTGACTCGTTTCACTGTCCTGTTCCGAGTGCCAGCTTCGATAAGCCCGGAGTAAGCAGAGGAACAGACAGGGCGACAGAGGAATAAGTCACCAGGGGACACAGGATTGACATGCAATTGCTTTTTCCTACACGACCTCAGACTCGGAGCAACCCTGTTCTATGGGCAAGTGGAGGTGCGCTAGTAATAGAGAATCACAAAGACTGCTGCAGGTATTTTTGTCCGTCGTGAATGTTAGGGCGGGGTAGGGGACATGAATGGAGAGTCGAAACTTCAGTGTGGGACTATTGAATTTGGGATACGTAGGTGAGGACGGGTGTGTGGGCGTGGTGTGTCTGTCTCAAAATTGCATAAGTATATTACATTTGCTGAACAGATTTAACTGATGGGGCATTTTGCTGTTTGTAAATCATTAAAGGCAATGTACACTAAACGTTATTGATGAAAGTAGCCTAATTGTGTGTTATGTCTCATTAAAGAGAATTAATTTGAACGTTAACTTATTGATGAAAAAAGCCTAATTATATGTTCTGTCTAATTAAAAGCAGTTAAACTGATAATTATTTATGAGAGCAGCCTAATTATCTGTTATTAAAGACAATTACACAATTAAACTGAACGTTAGGGATGAAAGTAACCTAATTATCTGTTCTGTCTCATTAAAGACAATTAAACTGAACCTTATTGATGACAGTAGCCTAACTATCTGTTCTGTCTCATTAAAGACAATTACACAATTATTGTTATTGATTAAAGTAGCCTAATTAATTATCTGTTCTTTATAATTAAAGACAATTCCACTGAACGGTATTGATGAAAGTAGCCTAATTCTGTCGCATTAAAGACAATTAAACTGAAAGTTATTGATGAAAGTAACCTAATTATCTGTTCTGTACTAAACTGATAATAGTTAATCAATACTGTAATTTGCCAGCAGCAGTAGAAGAATTTGTGGAATGCCAAGTATGCTGTGAACCCTTTCAGTGTGGCACATCAACCCTGCGTACGTAGGTGGAGCAGACAAGGGAATAATTCATGCTTTGCAAAGTAATATGCTTGTAAATCTCTTGTAATTTGTTTCCGGACTTATCACCAAGCACTTGACCTCGTCCTGGTGTTTTTATTTGGCAAGAGGCCGGTTGGCATTAAACTAAACTGTGTGTGTGATCTTCATTTCGCATATTGAGCGTTCCATGTTATTTATCAAATACTTAGGTTGTCCACAAGTTTTGGGACAGATTTTCTGGACACAGTTTAACATAATGATCTGTAACATTATGCAAACGAAAGTAGGTCTTATTGTTTTAAGCAGCTGATTATTCGCATTTTCATATACTAAAAGGTGGTATTTCGTTTAGATTACACCAATAAAAGCGTGCTGTTAAAAAATATTACTCATACCTTTAGCCTTATGTTAGGCCTATTTATTTTGTTGCACTCTCCTGCATAGGGTATCGAGTCTCACAGGCGTGTGGAGTCCGTATCCCCATCTTCCATCTCCACCTGATTAGTAATTAGTAATGATTTGCATGGGGACATTCTCTAAGCCTTTGACCGAGTCTGGCATGCAGCTCTGTGGGCAACCATAAGAGTGTACAACATCAGCCCTAACATTATCGAAGTCAACAAAAGCCTGTATGACAAGGCTACCAGTGCAGCCCTCCACAACAGCTCAATCTGGAACTGGTTTAGAACAACAATCGGTGTGCGTCAGGGATGCTTACTCTCTCCAACGTTCTTCAACATCTTCTTAGAGCGCATAATGTCAGATGCCATTGCAGATCACGAAGCCACAGTCAGCATAGGGAGTAGAGCAATCTCCAAACTCCGTTTTGCGGATGAGATTGGTGGATTGGCTGGAGAGGAACAAGAACTTGAACAGCAGGTACAGAGGCTTGACACCAACTCCAGAGCCTGTGGAATGGAAATAAGTGCAGAGAAGACCAAACTGATGACCAACAACACTAATTGCATCAACATGGACATCGAAGTACAAGGCCAATCCCTCAACACGGTGCATAGCTTCAAATATTTAAGAGCCATTGTATCAGACAATGGATCCCGACAGGAAGTCCTCTCCAGGATCGCACAAACAACTGCTGCCCTGACAAGATTGAAGCCCATTTGGGAAGACAGGACCATCAGTCTACATTCTAAGGTAAGGCTGCTGCGCTCCCTTGTCATCTTAATCTTCCTATAAGCTTGCGAAACATAGACCCTTATAGCAGATCTGCAACGAAGATAAAAAGCATGGAGATGAGGTGCTACAGAAGACTTCTGGGCATTTCTTATACCCAGCACATCACCAACAACGAAGTCCGACAGACCATCACACAAGCCATTGGACAACACGATGACATGCTCACAGAGGTGAAGAAACGGAAACTCCGATGGTATGGCCACGTCACCAGAGCATCAGGCCTTGCAAAGACCATCCTGAAAGACACGGTGCAAGGAGGCAGAAGAAGAGGGAGACAGAAAAAGAGGTGGACAACATTCGAGAATGAACTGGCTTGACACTGATCGAAGCCGTTAGAGTTGCTGAGGACAGAGAAAGATGGAGTACGCTGGTTAAACGATCATCCGTGGTGCCCCAACGACCTTCGAGTTACGGGATAGAATAGGATAGGATAAAATAATTAATAATTAGCCTATGGTTTAACTTACATTTTTTATATTGATTTAATTTTTTAAAATTATTTTTTCAATAAATATTTTTGTATATATTTTTTTTCTTACATCAGTCTGTTGCTATGTTAGCATGGAACAGATTCTGCACGCCAGCTGATAACGTACGGCTTAGAAACGCCCGCCCTAAGCACTCAGGAGGTGCTAACACAGACTAGTAATAACTAGTCTGTGGTGCTAAAGAGATACACTATAGCGTTTTATTGCCTTCTCTCTAGACGTCCTCAGACATCGGCTGCAGTGCTTGGCGGTGTCTGGAACTGGAAGAACCAGAAAAGAATTAACGAAGTTATACGACTTTCTGAGAAACGATAAAAGAAGTGTTTATTTCTTGCAAAAGAAATATTGAGGAGCGGTTATTTTATAGTTTCATCGTCTAACAAATAGGTTATTATGTAGCAAATAAACTATTAGCCTGCATCATCATGATAAATATATAGGCAGCTTTAATGTGATGTCTAAAAATATAATTATTTCTAGCAGATAAATGTCGTTTGGTAGCAAAAATGTATAAGGCACTGCATTGCCTAGCCAACAGATAATTATGTTAGATATTAAGAAACGTTTAATGAATATGACAAACATAATCAAGCAGATACAATACAATACAATACAAGTTTATTGCTTTAGGTCCAGCGGACTCTTCCGAGCCAAATCAGGACCAGAATCAAGCAGATAGATTTAGGACAGTTATTGTCTGTTGTTTATAAGAAACGGCACTGTTTAGCGAACAGATATAGGGGACTTTAAGACCTAGCGGATAGGTGTAGATTAGGAACGTGTTGCAGGATATTAAACCGTATTGTGAACAATTTTTAATGAGGTTTTTTCGACAGTGCATTGTCAGTCACTATCCGCCATTGTCATCGGTTCTACCAGTCCCCAAATTATACAAGTACAATGTGGAATATCGATCACGTGTTGTCTGGAATTTTGAAAATGATTTTGTGGTTTTGGAGTGGGTCATATTCTGCAAGAAGTAGTCTACGTGGGTTCTTACCAATTTGCCTTGAACTCTCTTGCGTGATCTAAATATGTGCCGGTTTTGTTGTTTCGGCTTGGTAATATAGTTTATTACCCATATAATTTTAGATACTCAAGATGCGATCTGTCAAATATAATAAAATATTAAACATTTATAGACGTTGATGATCTTAAGAAAAGCAAATTTGCCCTGTAATGTATGTCACATCGATAAGGGTTATTCATAAAGTGAACTACTTTCGGCTAAGCAGCGATTCATATTGGTTATTAGTGTAGTGTCATGTAGGTAAGAGATGGTTGTATCAGGATTATTTATAGATCTTGCCGCAGAACGAGTTTTTAATATCCCTTTATGCTATGCTATGATTCCTCGGCTGGGAAGTCTGTCAGCAATGATTGCACCACCGAGAAGTTTATGAATAATGCAATGCCACTTTAGTTGTAGTTGGACGGAGTATTTAAAGTCAACTTTAGGAATTGGCTGTGTTTAAAAAAAAGGTGGTTTAAAATCTTAAAGATAGATGCCTTGAGGGCCATCTTTAAACTCGGTATACCCTCATCGAAAAGTAATCTTGGATCAGACGTTCTTCCATTATTTCTAAGCCAGACTTGGTGGTCGTTTGAAGACATTGATAAATGTTCAGTTAGTTATTGTTTATATGGTCCAGAGGACTGCGAAGAGCCGAATCAGGACCACAATTTGGTTGAAAGAAGGCTCACTCCTGATCCGCATAAATGATCTGTTGAAATAACCGTAATGGCAAAACACTGAAGACATTTCAACAACCGGCCACTTTACAATATGGGACGCTGAGGCTGTACTCTAATTTATCAAAACCCCAGTTTGGGGTGTCGGATAGTGCAGTGGTTGGAGCACTCGCTACTGTGTCGAAAGTGAAGCACCGTCCGGTGCGGTTAGCACTTGGATGGGTGACCGCTAAGGTGTGAAGCGACAAACAACAACGCCCCCAGTTGACTCAACTGTGATTGAGTACCTACTCTCTTGAGGGTGGGGAAGGTAAAGCAGCGAGGGAGAGAGTTGGGCATCACCCTCATTACGCTGGCCCAAGATAAGTGTGATCTCCAACATCACGCTCCCCTACGGCCACAAGGCTATGGGACTACCTTTACCTTTACCTTTACCAGTTTACAAAAAATAAAACAGAATATAAATATCATTATAAAATATTAACAAAACACATACATATAAAATATCCACGTTGCTAAATAATAATACCATAGAAAGCCCCAGTGACCATTTGGCAAAAAGCGTCCAATATCCCCAAGCTGATCCAACACACCCCATAAACAAATGAGGAGTTTTGTGAGAGTTTTCAAGAAAAAAGGTAGGTGACTGGTCTAGTGAAGAAGATAGTAGACTGATAAAACAGATTAGGAACGAGAAAGAACAAATGAGAATGACAGAAACAGTGGTAATTTAAAGCTCCAAATTTCCACAAAGTGGGGAATCTAGCCTACTAATACAGAAAACCCCGGCACCCCAACGGGGGTGATAAATTGATATTGCCCTTTGGTTGTTATCGGGTCTTGACATTGCAATCGACGCTTCGGTCCGTTGTCGAATTGGAGACTTTCTTTCGCTGTTTTGCTCTCTTTCTCGCGTGCTGCTTCCAGCATTCTGCGTTAATGAGCTAAGACGGACGATATCAGAAGCACCGCAAGAAAAGAATCTTTCAGAACCCCCACCCCCATCCCCCTTCCAACAAAATAGAACAAGAAGAGGAGGAGGAGGAGGAAGAAGAATTGTTGTTGTATCAAATTTTATTCATAAGATTAACATAAGTTGTACTGATAAGAAGAAGAAGAAGAAGAAGAAGAAGAAGAAGAAGAAGAAGAAGAAGAAGAAGAAGAAGAAGAAGAAGAAGAAGAAGAAGAAGAAAGGTTATTATCTCAGTCCGAAGCCAATGCTATCAGAAGACGATGATAAATGGTCGTCCTTGGTTTATTGGCATAGGTATCCCCCGGTCCAAGTTAAACACTAGTAGAAGGCACTTGTATTGCTACCGTTGAACAACCGTATTATTTATACGCGTTTAAAGGCCTTTGGGGAACGATGTAAATAGATGGACGAAGGGGTAGGGGAATTAGACCCTTGGGGGAAGGATGGGGAGAAAGGCAGATCTGTGTGTCAGGGTGGACAAAAGGGCAGGGAGTTTCTACCATATCTGACTTTGAACCATGGACACTCGTTCACCATCACTACTGCTACCTTACTGGGGGTAGCTCGTTCGTTGTGTATATGTGTGTGTGTTTTATGTACGCGCGCGCGTGTATTTATGTGCGTGCGTTTGCTGTATGCAGCGCAGGCGAGCGCGCGGGTAACGAAGAATATCCTCGAAATAATCAGTTCGGAATTAGTCCCTTTTAAATAGAAGAGAGATGAAGATGGATGGAAAGAAAGCTCCATCGTTTGTTAAGATTGAATTGTAATAATCTTTATGATGCAGCCGCTGAGCTTTTCACCACATAAAACCACGTTGCAGAAATATTGAACTGTAGGAGGTCGTTGTTTATCACGTCATGAATGCTCCTTATCACGATGGAGCCGCTTGTGTGCGGTTTACTGCACATAGAGTATGTCCGGCCAGTTCAATTAAGGTTCAGCCTCCTGGAAAAGCTTAGATCATGAATAATGATGGAGCTTATGGTTCCTTATTTTGCTATTCTGCAAATGAGCTACTCCTTCGGATGAGAGTATAAACCGAGGTCTAGTCTGTGTCGCATACATTCCATCATAGCGGACTTTAAAGATCCTGACGCTCATGTCCTAGACGGGTGAGTGCCGGTGACAAAAGCACACCCAGCATGCACCTAGGTCCTTCTCCCCCATCCCTGGCTGCCCAGGATTGTGCTCAGTTGTCCGGGCGTCAGACCATGCGCCCAAAGGCTGCGGGTGGGCGTCTCGGGCGGCTTGAGTTAGATCCTGTATCGGCCAGCGCCTTGAGCAGCTCTTGAGCTGGAAAAGCGCTATATAAGAACGATTAAATAAATAAAATAAAAGAACGGACTGGGAGCTATAAATCTGCGTGTTTTGCCGGTATCGATGTCCAAATTATGAGCCAACTTCATATACGAAGAGTGTTGTTTTAATCCGTCCTGATGCATAAAATCTGCAGAACAAAGGAACTCCGTCAGCTAGGTGGACATTAGTTACGAAGGACAATATCTGTGAAGTCGGATTGAGGGCTTTAGAAGGAGGATGCCGTGCCGTGCCATAGAGCTATTGATCTGTATACGTGGGCTTGGGGGAGAGTGATTGGTGGGGTGGGAGGAGGGAGGTGGGTATGGAGGGACAAAGGGTTCAGAAGTTCAGTTCATAATACTAATGCTCTTACACTTTTACAGGTGATTTGCTGTTTTCAAGAATCTAAATGTACTTACCGAGTCTTTCATGAGGTCTTATGGAAGTTCACAACGGATTCGGTGGTTTGATGGAATTAGGAGGCTACAGAAGAATATTTTCGTTGGATCGATTAGGTCTGTTCTTTGTAGCATCCGATAATTTGTGTAATATGGTAGTTCGCACACGATGTTGAGATATTCCTTGTAGTGCATTACATAACATAGTTTCTACATTTCGAATACACAGACAAATTCAAAGCTCTGTCGCTTTCTTCAAAACTCGATCGCTTTCTCTTTCTCCAGAACATTTCATTATTAGCGAATGTGGATAGCCACACAAAAAAGGAATCAAAACTTTCTGTTCCCTGTCTCTCCTGAAGATTTGGTTGCTGCTGAATATCCGACAGTTCCAGTCTTGCGAATGACTGTTCACGATGCTGTGTCTGATTAGTGCCGGTGTGACAGTTTATTGGTTAATTCCCACTTCGATCCCGACCCGTTCATGTCCCATTCTTTGCTAATGGCTTCTTTCCTCTTCGCTCATACGTCCATTTATCTTTCATGGGCTTTCCGGTGGAAATATGTTAATGAAATTGGCGCACGACGGATGGAGGTTGTGTTTTCCTTACCCCCGTTGGGGTGCCGGGGGTTTCAGTATAAATAGTATCCCCACTTTCAGGAAATTTAGTGCTTTAAATTCCCACTGTCGCTGTCTTTCTCATTTGCTCTTTCTCAGTCCTGCTCTGTTCTATCAATCTGCTATACTATCTTCTTCTTCTCTAGACCAGTCACCTACCCTTTTTCTTGAAAACTCTTCCTGGACATGACTCCTTGTTTGTGTAACTATGAGGTCTGTTGGATCAGCTTGGGAATATTGGACGCTTTCTGCCAGGTGGTCACTAGGGCTTCCTATGATGTTATTGTTTAGCAATGAGGCATTTTATATGTATATGTTTTGTTGATAATTTATAATGATGTTTGTATTCTATTTTGTTTTTGTAAACGGGGGTTCGATAAATTAGAGTGCAGCCTCAGCGTCCCCTGCGTGGGATGTCTTTATTGTAAAGTGATTGGCTGGTGGAGGGCGTTCAGTTTTCCCACTAGGGTTGTTTCAGCAGATCTTTTATGCGGATTGGGGGTTGTCCGGTCCTGATTTGGCTCGGAAGAGTCCGCTGGACCTAAAGCAACAATCATGTAATGTAATGTAATGTGTCTTCCTTGGGCTTTTGTAGTGCGCTTTCATGTAAGTCATTGCGGTGTGTGTGTGTGTGTGTGTGTGTGGTTGCGTTCAGAGGAACAACAAATAAATGAGACTATAAACCGAGGTCAAGTCTGTGTACGCACGCATTCCATAGCACGGACTTTAAAGATCGTGACTGGTGAGTGCGGCTACACAAATACACCCAGCAGGCGCTAGGTCCCTTTCCCCCCAATCCCCGGTCGCCCAGGATTGTGCTTTGTCGTCTGGGCGTCAGACTATGCGCCAAAAGGCTACAAGTGGGCGCCTCGGGCGGCTTCATTTAGATCCTGTATTGGCCAGCGAGCGCAGAGAACAGCTCTTGAGCTTGGAAAGCGCTTTATATGAATGACAGTTAAATAAATATATACATAATTTAGTTGTCTTTTATTATTGCTTTCTAATGCAAATGCAGTGTATTTTCTAGGATTGGGTCTTTTCGAAATACCAACAACATCTATATCATGTGTTCGTAAACTTCAAGAAGGCGTTTGATCGAGTCTGGCATGCAGCTCTGTGAGCAACCATGAGAGTGTACAACATCAGCCCTAAAATTATTGAAGTCATCAAAAGCCTGTATGACAAGGCTACCAGGGCAGTCCTCCACAACAGCGCCATCGGAAACTGGTTCAGAACAACAATCGGTGTGCGTCAAGGATGCCCACTCTCTCCTACCCTCTTCAACATCATATAAGATGCCCTTGCAGATCACGAAGGCACGGTCAGCATAGGGGGTGAAGCAATCTGCAACATCGTTTTGCGGAAGACATTGATGGATTGGCTGTAGAGGAACAAGAACTTGAACAGCTGGTACAGAGGCTTGACACCACCTCCAGAGCCTATGGAATGGAAATAAGTGCAGAGAAGACCATAATGATGACCAACAACATCAATGGCATCAATACGGACATCAAAGTCCAAGGCCAATCCCTCAACACAGTGCATAGCTTCAAATATTTAGGAGCCATTGTATCAGACAGTGGGTCCCGACAGGAAGTCCTCTCCAGGATCGCACAAACAACTGCAGCTCTGAAAAGGTTGAAGCCCATTTGCAAAGACAGGACCATCAGTCTACATTCCAAGGTAAGGCTGCTGCGCTCCCTTGTTATCTCCATCTTCCTATACGCTTGCGAAACATGGACCCTCACAGCAGATCTCCAACGAAGAATACAAAGCATGGAGATGAGGTGCTACAGAAGACTTCTGGGTATTTTCTATACCCAGCACATCACCAACGACAAAGTCCGACAGACCATCACACAAGCCATTGGGCAACACGATGACCTGCTCACAGTGGTGAAGAAACTGAAACTCCGATGCTATGGCCACGTCATCAGATCATCAGGCCTTGCAATGACCATCCTGCAAGGCACAGTACAAGGAGGTAGAAGAAGAAGGAGACCGAAAAAGAGGTGGGAGGACAACATTCGAGAATGGACTGGCTTAACATTGAGCGAAGCCCTCAGGGTTGCTGAGGACAGAGAAAGATGGAGTATGCTGGTTAAACGATCATCTGTGGTGCCCCAACGACCTCAGAGTTACGGGATAGGACATGATAGGATAGGATAGGATAGGGTCTTTTCCCACTGTTCAATTAATCGAGAACAATAATGCTTCAGGCCTGTATTCAGCTTGAATGATCTCAACGAAGAATAATAGCCTCCCAAATTTGTTGGTGAACAAAAAACTACTATGAAGTACAAAATGATAGGCTAGCACTGTAGTCTAAGTATTGGTTGTTGGTCCCATCGTTCTATACGGAACAAGCTATTTTGGAATGCATCCGTCATGTTCTTGTTTCGTCATTTGTGAACTGAAATGGGGACGACTCCTTAAAAATAGACCTAATTGAACATGCTAATGTTCCTAGTAAAGAATGGATTACAGCTATTTCCGTCGTTGACGTCGTGAAACCGTCATTCTTGCGTTGTCGTGTCTGATCCTTTGTAGTATAAAATTGCCCAGTAAAATCCTTCATTGTTTATTTTCGTCTCTATTACTATTAGGAATGGATGAGTAGAATAAAACGTGCTTTATTCGAGCTTTTCTTTAACTGGAGTACCTTGGCTTCTTCTTCTGAGAGACTGGTAACGATTTAAAAGAACGCATGCTTGGAGAAATTATAACCTTTGGGTGTGGGTCACAAAAAGTTGGGCGCATGACAGTGTCTTTGGACGGCAGTGAGACTTGCTCTGTTTTATATGTGTTACCGACTGTGATTATGTTGAGTTAAGGCCGATCCTCGTACAGATAGAAAAGTAGTTTAGTTAGGTTAACTCTCACAAGATAACGCATACAGATCGAGACGCGTTACAAAATTATGAAAAGCCGATGTTGAGTCTAAAGTGGCACAGCTAACGTAACACATGAAACCCTCTTTCCCACTCCCACCTTTATCTTAGCTTTCTCCATCTCTCATTTCTTCGTAGTCCAAACAAAGGTTTACTCAAAACGCTCACACGCATGCATACACCCATACACTCGCAGGGTAACATCGTATCTTAAAACATCAATCATTGTAAACACGCAATTGCAAAGAAAAACATATTTTTTTTAGTACATTCTTGTGAACCGCTCTCAACCTACTTATACAGTTCTCGCCATTAAATTTTTTTTTATTTTTTTATTACGCCGAACTTTAATAACAGTGTTTCGTTTTGTTTTATTCGTTTTAATTCGTCCAATAATTCTTATTCTGTGTTCGATTAACCTTTTCTATATTCAACAACAGAAGATTTTTTTTTTTATTAACCTTTTCTATATTCAACAACAGAAGATTTTTTTGGTTGTTACAGTTAAGCTATTACTATTGCTATTAATGTCGAATATTTTTAGTTTCCCTACTTACTGATATGCCATTGTGTTCTTTTCGTTTCTTCCTAGTCAGGGTGATATATATAATATATGTACTTCCTTGCGCTCGAGTTCCACTGATTAATTGGACTTGTTTCTGTAGTCTGTCTATTCTTGTCCCAACTTAATATGTGGCCACTTGTAAATTAATGAAGCAACGACTTTTGCTCTATTCTTAGGATAATGAATTAGCTATTATTGGGTTACTTTGTGTGTGCGTGTGTGTGGGGGCGTGTGTGTGCGTGTGTGTGTGTGTGTGTGTGTGTGTGTGTGTGTGTGTGTGTGTGTGTGTGAAAAATCAAAGGTTGAGATTTGCTTACTCGATCGTTGTTTCTTGACAGTCAAACAATTAATTTACGATTGTGCGAGTTATTTGTTTATATTGCACCTTAGTAAGCTTGCTATTTTCGTATTTATTTATTGTTTTACTTTGTTTTTGTGTGTTTAAAAGGCAAGCGGCGTAGGTTTACTTACTCCTCGATCGTTATTACGGGAGAGCCTGAGACTCTTGTTTTTCTGTGTTAATTTACTAGTTTTGAGAGAGAGAGAGAGAGAGACAGAGAGAGACAGAGAGAGAGACAGAGAGAGACAGAGACAGAGAGACAGAGACGGAGAGATGAAGAGAGAAAGAGGTTTCTACAGGATATAAGAATACAGAAATACCGGAGATGAGACAGTGGCTGTCTATGTCTGTCAGTATGCCATTCTATCATTATGTCATTCTGTCTGTCAGTGAGTGAGCGAGTGAATGAAAGGTGCGTGTGTGTGTGTGTGTGTGTGGACGCGCGCGCATGTGTATGTGTGTGTGTTGGAGGCGTGGGTGGGAATTATAATGGTCCATTTCAGGCGAAAGGTACGGGATTAGATCATAATGAACATCACGAGCAACGCAGAATGCAAGTTGATCCTCTATAAAGTGTGTAATGGTTAATATGACCAAAGACAATATTATGACCAAGGGCGAGGAACAGCAAAGCATATTCTTTTGGGCTGTCATGTATGTGGCCCAGTGTGTTGGAGAGAGATGATGCTGTTTGCAAAGCTAAAGCCAGTGTGTCGCTAAGATTAGACCTCCCAAACAGAGGGAGGCAGATAGCTTTCCAGTCTTCTTACTTTACGTCGATGATCAGTTTACGACCGCTTAAAACGTCTAATGTTGCATGGCTCTCTGTATGAGGCAAAGAACATTTTGGGGGCGAAAGTAAAGTGCAAGGGCATAAAAAATGTTTATTTTTGTGACAATGAGCTTACTTTGGGAATTTTTGCATTGTTGTGATATTAAAGGATGATATAATAGACATACGCTGCTCAAACCGACCACTACAAAATAAAAGCGTTGAATTTAGGCGCATCTTCTCGGTTTTGAAAACGAACAACTATGCCTACTACACATTTTGGCTAATGCTTTTAAAAAGCACATGCACAAATAATTGTACCAATCTATAGCATATAGCCGTACTTTTGAAAGAGTGTTTTTTTTTTTTTTGGCTTAATTTTTTTTCGGTCTGGCAACGCGCATTGTGAATTTTAATAAAATATATGTGACGCTGAAAATGAGTGTGATCTTAGGTCTTTTTAAGGGGACTTAACCGATGTCTTCAATTCAATTCAATTCAATACAACTTTATTTATCCACATAGGGCAATTACAAGAATTTAGAAGCAGCTAATATTATTAGAATAAATAAATACATAAAAGTCCTACCATACAAACATAAACCAAACACACACGCAAACACACACACACCACTCACATCATGAACACTCACAGCCGACAGTTAAATCAAATAAAAACATGAAGGTAAGAAAATAAGGTAAGAATATCATCTTCTTGCTGTCAAACAATCAATCCCTGAATCGGGCCATCGTCGAGCATTTATTTTTTTAAATAAATAAATAAATAACGAAAGAAATTTGCATTAGGGCGGTGGGGAAGATGTTAGAGCGGAGATGATCGCATCAAATTTAGCAGTCGAATTGCGCAATTAATGTTTTACTTTGTTTTTGTGTGTTTAAATTATGTTATCTTTATCTTGTTCGTTATAATTATGGAGACACTGTGAAAGGTTCGTTTTGTAATGTCTATGTACGAAGAAAAGAAAGAAAGAAAACCAAAAAGGAAGTGGTCTGACATATTATGTCTTTACGACGATTTTCGGCATTTTAGTGTTATGCGTTATTATTATGGCGTTACGGTCGAAGAAATGACGCTCAAATAAGGTAACTCGAGGTAATGTGGCTAATCGAGGTCAAACACCTACCCCGTTTCTCAGAAGTTATGTTATACAGGGAGCCTGATGACGTTTTGTTTGCGTTATTTTGTTACAATGAGTGTCTGCACCAAATCTGGAGAGCCTAGAATAGGAGGTGGGTGTTAACATTCGTTTTCATTTTTTCATCGTATTTTACGTTATTCTACAGCCTCTATCAATTCAGTGCTCCCGTCTGACTGGTGAATGAAACAAACCCACTCTGTATTTGCTAGTTAAAGGGGTGTTTAAACTCGATATTAGTTACGGTAGAGTTTCATTATCTCCCTGTTCTATCACCAATTTCCGTTCAATTTTACTGTCAGACTGGTGCAGGAGGCCTACTTGAGGCAAAACGCCTGTGGTAGGCCGTTTGCCTCATTCTTTGGGCCCTTTGACTTGCCCCAGTTAGTTTTTAGTCCGTCAGATCAGATACCGAGTGTAAGAAGATAAACACAATAACAACTCTCTCTCTCTCTCTCTCTCTCTCTCTCTCTCTCTCTCTCTCTCTCTCTCTCTCTCTCTCTCTCTCTCTCTCTCTCTCTCTCTCTCTCTCTCTCTCTCTTTCTTTCTTTCTTTCTCCCCTCACCCCCTACGAATACGATAGCTTTATTATCTATATGAGAAATTACATTGTTGTGCCAACATAGATTACAAGTTGTTTTTTTTTAAGCATACAAATAAAACAATGTTGAATTACACAAACATTAATTTATAAACAGTAATACACAAAGATATCACAGAATCCAAACAACCATTGCACCTGCATATCACAAATATCAATCACAGCTACGAAGTTGCACTAAAATACATTAAAAAAAATACATACCATGCAATTTCCAGTAACTTTAAATCACCATTTTATAGCATCCTTTCCCTCTCACACACAAACACACACACACACACACACATTGTTGCAAGAAGGAATATAATATGATGATGCTTTGATTCAACTATTTAACATGGCAGTTTATTTTGGAACAAACCTATTTTGTGATCGTATAGTTCTAAATTTCGGCACACGATACCTTCTGCCTGATGGTTGTGTTCATACTGGTTGACCAATACATGAGGGCTGTCCTGTATAATGCTTGCTGTCTTTCGCAGCACGCGACGTTCATACAGCTGACTCAGACTTACTTGTTTTCTTCTCACAATCTTACTGCGCATATTCACCAGACGATCAAGTACGCTTATGTTCTTCACGCATACATTTCCCGACCATACCAGCAGATAAAAGAGAAGGTAAAAGCTGACTTCACAGAAAAAGAACGATAAAAGAGCTAGAGAATGGCAGAGTTGACGTTCAGTTTCCAGAGTCTCTGAAAGCTTTGGATGCGAGACTGACATTTCTTGGTTAAATACTGTGTGTTCGGCTTGAAGCTGACTGTTCCAAAATACCTGTATTCAGTCACCGTTCAGCCTTTGATGCCGCCAATAACAAGATCAGGAAGAAGGGTCGGATTTTTCCTGAAGTCAATAATTATTTCTTTGGTTTTACTGACGTTCATATTAAGAAAGTTATGTTCTCATCAGGCGCTGATACGTTGTACTTGAGAGAAGTAGGCAGAATCAGAATTGGAAAGATTTTCAATAGCAGAGTCATCAGAGTATTTGATAATGGGAGCAGAGGTAGATCTTTGACAGTAATGAGTGTAGAGAGTGAAGAGTACATGAGAGATCCGTTCCTTGAGGTGCGCTGATGGATGTGGTCTTCGGCAAAGAGAAGCGGCCTGACAGCGGACAAACTGAGTTCTTTGAATGAGGAAACTAACGTTCCAGAGGATAGGTCTTGGGGTTACTTTCAAGGTCAGAAGCTTCTGAGCGATGAGATGGGGTTGGATAGTACTGAAAGCAAAAGATAAATCAGCAAACATAATGCTGATAAAGGAACCTGGTTGTTTGTTTTTTTTTCAAGATGAAAATGAACTTGGTGAAGGAGGGTCAGAACAGCATCGTTAATTCCTTTATTTAATAGGCAATAATAATAATAATAATAATAATAATAATAATAATAATAATAATAATAATAATAATAATAATAATGTAAATTTAATATAGCGCGTTTTCATACAAATGCTCAAGGCGCTTTACAATTACATCCAGATATACAAACATGCAACACATAGAAAGCACAATAATTAAAACCAACATCAGCAAACAAGCAAAGCATACCCAAAGCAAGACATCAACAACATAGCCATACATACAAAGCGCGAAAGGACATACAAGCACACAGTTAAACCACGGCAGTACAAACAACAGGGTCATAAAGACAAAAACACTAAAAACATACAAGCAAATCATAGTACAAGTGCATACAGGGCATCAGCAAACTCGAGGCCATTAAAAACAAGACATCAGCAAACCAGCAAAAATGAACCCAAGTAAGACATTACAGTCTAAAAACAAAACCATACACACAGCATGATACACAAACAGAATATACAACTAAATAAGCAAAAGAGCGTGACCAAACATATAATGTGTAATAGATAACAAGACATCAGCGCTCAAGCAAAACATAATCAGAGCAAGACAATTAAAAACATTAACAATGAAGCCATACAAACAATTAGCATATCACACATAAATAATCAGCAACATACATGACAAAACACAAGCAGGGCATACTCGCGGGCAAAGTAAGTCACTGAGATGCATTCATGGGGGTGAGGGGTGGAAGTGTGCGAGGGGGAGGGTGGAAGAATGTTTATGTGTATGCAAGTGGGAAAAGATGAGTTTTTAGGCCTGTGCGGAAAGAGTCAGGAGAGAAAGAGTGACGAAGACTGGCAGGGAGAGAGTTCCAGACGAGAGGAGCAGCAGCGGTAAAAGAGCGTTCACCAAAGGCAAGCTGTATAGAGAGTTGAAATAGTTTTGTCTGAGACAGGAGATGAAGAAGATTTATACTTTCAAGGCATTTCATGGCAATGAAAGTCAAAAGCAACCGGTCGGTGGTCATTGAAAGTCTTCGGTCTATTAGTTTTAGGTTCAGGACAGATGGTAGAGGTTTTCCAAGAGTCGAGGACAAAGCAATGTTTAAGTGACCAGGTAAACAGGCGACTGAATACAAGACTCAGTTGAACAGCGCACATCTTCAGGAGGCGGCCGCCGATGCCGTCCAGACCCGCGGCTTTGCTGACGTTCATGCGGCGGAAAGTGGATCTTCCGTTCGCCTACTGCTCAAAATCATCTGCAATCTGTTCTCTCATTTCCTATCCTATCCTATCCTATCAGATATCAGAGGTCTCTGCGCGTGTGTCATCCCTCTAGAACCCGCAGTATAAAGTGTTGAATTCCTCTGAGCACCGCGTTTGCTCATCGAGAGACGATTTTGCGTCAGCTATGCTCCCACTGCAAAACTGCGCTTCGACTTTCTCTTTATACACTCATTAATGACAGAACAAAACGTTTTCAGTTGATTTTCCTAATGAATAGCAGGGAATGTCTTGGCAATAATTTGTTTTACTTGTTTTCCTCTTCTTTAACAGTACATTTGTCATATATATATATATATATATATATATATATATATATATATATATATATATATATATATATATATATATATATATATATATATATATATATATATATATATATATATATATATATATATATATATATATATATATAGACTAGTGGTTTTTGTACCCTGGCAAGCCAGGGTACACATGATGCTGTTTAAAATGTAGACAGAGAGAACTTTTGTCTGCGAGTTTCATTTGGACGATGATACCTCCCCATATCCCCCTTGATACCTCACCATACCCCCCCCCTGATATCTCCCCGTTCCCCCCCCCCATGATGCCTCATCATACCCCCTTGATACCTCCCCGAACCCACTTGATACCTCCCCATACCCCCTTGATTCCTTCCATACCCCCTTGGTTCCTAACTGTACCCTCCTTGATACTTCCCCGTTGATCGTTTCGCAGGTATGGATGAAAGGAATCGACCATCACCATACCCCCTTATAGATACCCGTATCCCCGTTATGCCTACCCATGCCCCTTTAATCCTACCCGTAGCCCCCTTTTACCTACACGTACCACCCCATCCCGATCCTTGGTAATAATAATAATAATAATAATAATAATAATAATAATAATAATAATAATAATAATAATAATAATAATAATAATAATGAATATAGAATAATACAAATAGAAATAAGATAAAACACCAAGGTTTTAAAATAAAGTTTGATATAAGATAGTATAATTGTTATTATAAGAATAATAATAATTATTATTATTAGTTTATAAGTAATAATAATAATAATAATAATAATAATAATAATATTGAATATAGAATAATACAAATAGAAATCATAAAAAACACCAAGGTTTTAAAAGAAAATTTGATATAATAATAATAATAATAATAATAATAATAATAATAATAATAATAATAATAATAATAATAATAATAATAATAATAATTTATTATTAGTTTATAAATAATAATAATAATAATAATAATAATAATAATAATAATAATAATAATAATAATAATAATAATAATAAATTAAAGGTAAAAAGCCTACATTAAAAAGAAAAATATCCATATTTTAGTGTACAAAAAAAAAATAAATAAAAAATAAGGGGCCGGGTGAGATTTGACCTTCGGTCGCACTGCACGGTAGGCGAATGGTTTTACTAACTAAGCTACCAACGCTTCCTAGAAATACCATCCATTTTTTGGTCTATATGGGAAAACATGCTGAAACCTCAATTTGATTTTTAATGGAAGCGCGCGGAATGAGGCTATTACAGTTTGTGGACATTTTGTTTATTTATTTATCTCAGAAACGGTTAAACGTTCGGTAAGGAAATGTCGGCTAAAATGATTTCGCTGGTTTTGAGCACACAGCAGGCCTACTACTACTACTACTACTACTACTACTACTACTACTACTACTACTACTACTACTACTACTACTACTACTACTACTACTACTACTACTACTACTACTACTACTACTACTACTACTACTACTACTACTACTACTACTACTACTACTACTACTACTACTACTACTACTACTACTACTACTACTACTACTACTACTACTACTACTACTACTACTACTACTACTACTACTACTACTACTACTACTACTACTACTACTACTACTACTACTACTACTACTACTACTACTACTACTACTACTACTACTACTACTACTACTACTACTACTACTACTACTACTACTACTACTACTACTACTACTACTACTACTACTACTACTACTACTACTACTACTACTACTACTACTACTACTACTACTACTACTACTACTACTACTACTACTACTACTACTACTACTACTACTACTACTACTACTACTACTACTACTACTACTACTACTACTACTACTACTACTACTACTACTACTACTACTACTACTACTACTACTACTACTACTACTACTACTACTACTACTACTACTACTACTACTACTACTACTACTACTACTACTACTACTACTACTACTACTACTACTACTACTACTACTACTACTACTACTACTACTACTACTACTACTACTACTACTACTACTACTACTACTACTACTACTACTACTACTACTACTACTACTACTACTACTACTACTACTACTACTACTACTACTACTACTACTACTACTACTACTACTACTACTACTACTACTACTACTACTACTACTACTACTACTACTACTACTACTACTACTACTACTACTACTACTACTACTACTACTACTACTACTACTACTACTACTACTACTACTACTACTACTACTACTGAATATAGAATAATACAAATAGAAATCATAAAAAACACCAAGGTTTTAAAAGAAAATTTGATATAATAATAATAATAATAATAATAATAATTTATTATTATTATTATTAGTTTATTAATAATAATAATAATAATTTATTATTATTATTATTATTAGTTTATTAATAATAATAATAATAATAATAATAATAATAATAATAATAATAATAATAATAATAATAATAAATTAAAGGTAAAAAGTCTAAATTAAAAAAAATATATCCATATTGTAGTGTAAAAAAAAAGAAAAAAAAAATTTAAAAAAAATATGGCCCGCGTGAGTATCGATCTTGGGTCGCCAGAAACCGTAGGCGAAAGATTAACCCACTACGCTACCAAGGCTTCGTAAAAAAACCAGGAATTTTTTGGTCTATATGGGAAAACATGCTGAAACCTCAATTTGATTTTTAATGGAAGCGCGCGGAATGAGGCTATTGCAGTTTGTGGACATTTTGTTTATTTATTTATCTCAGAAACGGTTAAACGTTCGGTAAGGAAATGTCGGCTATAACGATTTGGCTGGTTTTGAGCACACAGCAGGCCGATCAGCAGCACTCAGCACCTGCCCAGATCAGCGTCCATAGGAGACAAACTTTATAGTAACGGCGAAGAAGGACTTCCGGCTAAGCAATTTATATATATATAGATATATAGATAGATAGATAGATAGATAGATAGATAGATAGATAGATAGATAGATAGATAGATAGATAGATAGATAGATAGATAGATAGATAGATAGATAGATAGATAGATAGATAGATAGATAGATAGATAGATAGATAGATAGATAGATAGATAGATAGATAGATAGATAGATAGATAGATAGATAGATAGATAGATAGATAGGTGGTCCACCTATGAGAGCAGATATATATATATAATGATCCTGCTCTCAAAGGGGGACAAAAACTGCGTAGTGGCTTTGAATTCCACGTTCTCCTGACGCGTTTCGATCTTTACCAAAGATCTCATCAGAGGAGGTTTGGCCTTGAATGCTTAGACTACACTGAGTGCAGTCTATGTGTACTGCATGGGTAATCACAAAGACACCCGTTGAGGAGTTCACATTCGGAAGAAGCCAGTCACAAATTGAAAATACTCCAGTTGCTAGGGCCGACCGAGAGAATGACTTTGAAAATGATTTTCAAATAATTTTAAAATGTATAATAAATTATCTCAAAATGGTTAGTACCGTATAGCAACCATTAAAAAGCAAGGAATAAAACAAGCCAATTATTTATATTGTATTTTGTTAAAAGAACATCTCATAATTTTAATGGTGGGCTATAAAAGGCGTTTTGCCCTATGCCAGAGGTAGGAAGGCCAATTTTAAAAAAAATCTTGTTTAACCCTCTGTGTATTTTCTTGTATTGATATAATTATGCGAACGTTTGTAATATTTGTAGCTTTTGACGTGTCTCTGTGGTTTAAGCCTATTTCGAGCTGCTAGCTGCTTCAATATGAGGCGCTATTACATTTCTTGCTTAATGTGGACGCTTTACCCTGTTAACCTACACTTTTGGGCTTGTGAAATACACTTTCGTTTTATGTATGGCTATAAAAGCTGTTGAAGACAGGAAGATAAAGGAGTGTTCTGACTCTGCCACGTTCACTTAAGAAGATAATTAATAAACGTGTCTGCTGCACTTAGCGTCTTGTTAGTTTCACGAAAAAAGTAATGATAGGGTAAGCATACTGCACCTGTATCATGCTTAACGTTATGTTGATTTTTACGATGATATTATTCTTGGGTCTGCATGCATTATAATTCAATAATTAACCGTTAACGTACTTCATGCTCATTTTGTTTTTTGAGGACTTCAGATTGTATGTCTTGCATTATGTATAGATTCAAAGATTGTATTAAGATGAAACATAGGTAAGTATGTGCGCGCGTGTGTGTGTGCGTATTTTTGTGCGCGTCTGTGTGTGTATGTGCGTGAGCGTGTTTGTGTGTGCGTTAGCGTAAGTGAGAAAGGGGGGAGGGGAAACATACGGATAAACGCACATTTGCTGATAAGGCAACCAGTAGGCCTACATCGATAGATAATGCACTTGTTGTAAGCAAGTATATGGTGTTTGGAGCTAAAAGGATTAATTTTTTAAAAATTATTTTTCTTTAAAAACAAGATTTTAGTTAATCTCCAAAATCTGGGTTAACATTCATCAAATTGAGAGAGAGAGAGAGAGAGAGAGAGAGAGAGAGAGAGAGAGAGAGAGAGAGAGAGAGAGAGAGAGAGAGAGAGAGAGAGAGAGAGAGAGAGAGAGAGAGAGAACAGACAGCGGGAGAGGTTTAGCCGATCACGAAACTTTGACGCTGTTCACTCGGGTGTAAAAAGTGGGGCAACAACCAGTACCCTTTATTGAGCTGTATAGAGGTAGGCCTGATTGAATTCAGTCCTACATTTTTATATGGTAATGAAGACGCTAGAAAAGAAAAAGGGCAGATTTGGCAAGTTATGTCCGGATATACATTTTTTGTCAGGTGGATTTAGACTAACATCCTAATTTGAATACCCTGACAGCGGAATTCACCTTGAAATTCATGAATGTGTGTGTCCAGACACGCATTTGATGTCCTCCGTTGGGGTGGAGTTGGGGTGGGGAATCATGTTACTTCTATTTGTGAGTATTGAAACGGTTGTGAATGTCTGTCGAATTTCTGTTCACTGATGTTAGATCGATTGCTCACTTATGTCGGGTTGATTCAAATAGTGTTGGTACAGGTATATTGGCCAGTGAAAATAGTGTTGGTTTCTAGGCCGAGACGCGGATTCGCTTTGTACTGGCTGCTGCTGCTGCTGCTGCTGCTGCTGATGATGATGATGATGATGATGATGATGATGATGATGATGATGATGATGATGATGATGATGATGATAGAGATGATGTAGGATGATTGATGATGATGATGATGAGGAGAAGGAGGAGGATCATGATCATGGTGATTATGATGATGACGATAATGATAATGATGATGAATAATAAGAAGAACTCCATTCTGACAGGGAGGTTTCTGTATAAATGGTATCCCCACTTTCTGGAAATATAGTGCTTTAAATTCCCACGGTAGCTGTCTTTCTCCTTTGTTCTTTCTCATTCCCACTCTGTTCTATCAATCTACTATATTTTCTTCTTCGCTAGACCAGTCACCTACCATTTTTCTTGAAAACTCTTCCAAAACTCCTTATTTGTGTATGAAGTCTGTTGGGTCAGCTTGGGAGTATTGTACCCTTTCTGCCAAATGCATGGTCACTGGGGCTTCCTATGATATTATTATTTAGCAATGTAGGCATTTTATATGTATGTGTTTAGTTGATATTTTATAATGATGTTTATATTCTATTTTGTTTTTGTAAACGGGGGATCGATAAAGTAGAGTATAGCCTCAGTATCCCATGCGTGGGATGCCTTCATTGTAAAGTGACCGGCTGGTGGAGTGCCTTCAGTGTTACCACTAGGGATGTTTCAACAGATCTTTTATACGGATCAGGAATGAGTCCTCTTTCCTCCAAGTTATGGTCTTGATTTTTGTGGTCCTGATTCGGCATTTTGCAGTCGCCGGACCCTGTAAGCAATGAATAACTAACTATTCTGACATCAGGCTCAGTGCGAAAAATAGTTTTGAGGCACACAATGAAACGTCAAGAGGAGTGAGTAAGCGAAGCTTCACGTCCTATGATTTATATGTTAAGGACAATCAAACTAGGCCGAGAAAGGCCCACCTTTAAACAATAGTACCAGACCAGGTCTGGCGTCTAGAGAGGAAAAGGAAGGAAAAAAGTCGGCGCAGCGCCGAGCATGGAATTAAAAAGTTACGGAATTGTGAGCCGTGTGGTGTTGTGGCCGGGCCCCATCCCAAGAACAGGGGAAATTAAGAAAATTAATTAAAAAGGTAGACATATAAAGATTGTCAATACCTAAACCTGTTAAAACTATTTTACATAAAATAGATTATATCTAGAATAAAAAGAAGTTGAACACAAATCGTGTCCATATGTTTTAAAAATTTCCGTTTAGCAGTAATATTGTTATAACCTGGTCCGAGACCTTTTCAAGGCGCCAACATGCCACTATGCAAGCGGCATTGCCATCTGAAAAATGGTCGACTCAAAGGTCAACTATACAAAACTTAAAATTTCGGTTCAATCACCTATCACCTCTCTCCAACATCGGTGATAAAGCCGTCAGAATCTAAAATCGTTATTTCCAGTTAAAATTTGAAATTTAAAACTAGTTATACAATCATTTAACCTCGGATTTTCGCACCAGAGGACTTTCCGTTCGATGTTACCTTACCCTCTTCCCTTCACTGATCGAACTTTCCGGGGACATCTTCGGGGGGGGGGGGGGGGACTCAGCCGAGGCCAACCCATGATCCCTAATGCGTCTTATCACGATCTTAATCGCCCGGTTAATATTGACCGCGTCTTTTTCAGGGATTTCATCCGCCGGATCAGGGATATATTCCTCAATGTATTGAACAAGCCTGTCGTCCGTAACTGTGTAATCAGCTCTTACCTGAGTAGAGCCGTCTGAGGTCTCAACAACCACCGGCACCTGAGTGGGTGTGGTTACAGGTTTGGCGACCAGGCCGCAAACCATTTCTGTGAGATTAGTGACCGTCTGAGTCAGCTTCTCAACCATCGCCTCAAGTCTTTGGATGACTACCCAAGGATCCCGCGGTGGGTTGGCCGCTTCATTTGAACGATCTACCGGTGGCAAGGACACCGCAGCGGGGGGCATCGTGACCTGTGTCCGCGCAGCTGTCTCCCACCTTCTGGCCATGCCAGGGGGTGGGCGAGCTAGGCTGCCAACCGCTGTCTGGGAGGGAGCAGAAGCAGGAGCACCGGCAGAAGTTACCGAAGCTCCTGACTTTGCATCCGCCGTCTGACCCAATTCGGATGTTAATTGCTTTTTTGCTGTATGCAGGGTCTGGGCCCGCGGCATATAAGTAGCAGCTCGGAGCTGGTTAGCGAGCAAGCGCTCGCGCATAGAAGGACAGCTAGGGTTGGCAGCGGAGTGGTTTCATTTACGTCAAGAGGAGCCAATCAAAAAGAACAGATGTAATTTAAAACGCTGTTAAAAAGTTCTTTCAGTTGTAGTCACGTTTCTCAGGTCGAATTTGCATAATGTAAGGATACATTTAACAGAGCAAGCATTATGGGCGCGCAAATAAGTTTGCATACACTATACAGTTATTATGGACATTACTATTATTAGCGATTTTTTTAACCACACCCATTCATGAACATTGCTAGAGACAGGGTACTAGACTGAAGCTGTTGGCTATAACGCAAGCTTAGACCAGATCGTAATCTCGAACACGCGGAGCGCACAAAACCCCGTCACAACTCAATCTAACACAACACAATAAAACATAATACAATTCACAAAATAACACAACACAGCACAACGCAGCACAATTCATTTATTTATTTTATTGTGTTATATAACGCTTTTCAAGCTCAAGAGCTGATCAAGGCGCTGGCCCGAACAGGATCTAACGCGAGCCGCCAACTTGCTGCTTCAGGCAGTTGAATACAGTGCAATGTAACACAACATAAAGTACAACACTATGGAATACAGTACAATACAATAAGCTTTCCGTTATTGTCTTATGATGACCAGAAATTCGCCTTTTGTTTTTGAAAACTTTAATCGTTCTTGTATAACGCCTTTCTAGCACAAGAGCTGCTCAAGGCGCTAGCCGATACAGGATTTAACCCAAGGCGCCCACCTGCAGCCTTTGGGCGTATAATCTGACGCCCAGGTGACTGAGAACAATCATGGGCGATCGGATATGGGAACCTAATGCTTGCTGGGTGTAGCCGGCACGCACTCTTCTAGGACATGAGCGTCAGGATGTTTAGTCCATGCGTTCACAGACTAGACCTCGGTTTAAACTCTCATCCCAAGGAGTAGGGGAGCAGTGTCAAGGGATCATTGATTATTTTGCTCGCAGTCCATAATGTAAATAGGCTAAAAGACCAAAAATATCCAAGAAACAAGCCAGTGGTCGCCAGCCCATCATTTTGGCCAATCACTTCAAACCAGTTGTCCCTGCCTCAACAGGCTGTAAGTAGTTTCATTAATTAATTGGCTGTTCGGCTTTGACTCGTATGTTTATCAATAGCGCCTCCACTTCTGGAGACAGCTCAAGAGGCTCGCACTTAACCAGACGATACTCGCGAACTTCTATCACGCGTGAATAAGAGTATCCTGTGCTTCGGCATCAACATCTGTTTTGGAGGCGCCACTTCGGGCGAGAAGTTTGAACTTGAAAGAATTGTAAAACGCGCGGCTAAATTCATTGGTTGTGATTTATCGTCGCTCGCGTCTATATAGAGCACGCGTTTGGTTATAAGGACCAGCAACATCATTGGCGATCCATCTCATCCAGACAACCACTTTTTCGAACTCCTCCCAGGTAAACGCTTCAGAGCACTAAAAGTTAGAACGAGTCGGTTTAGACACAACTTCTTTCCCGAGGCTGCCCTCTCAGTATCAGTGACCTCAGTTGTTCACAGAGAATGAGTTTTGCACAATTTAGTGATGTTTTAATGCACATTATATGATGATTATGCCTCAAGGTATATACTCACGTAGAATTGTGTACCAGTGAGTGAGTGTGTGTGTGTGTGTGTTTGTGTTGGTCTGTGGGCCTGCCAGGTTTACTTCTTAAAACAACTTTTTGTCTTAGATCATTCAATGTCTTGATGTCCAGTGGAACATGTTTGTCTTTGCAGAGTGACTGAATATTTTACCGGTATACCGCATCACCAAAACAATATCTTAGGTAATTTGAATTCATTGGGTAATAAAGTGTCTTAACTTGAAATTTAAGTCTATGTAATCACCCAAAAAACAAACACAAAAATCCAGAGTTTTGCAAATCTGTGCTTCATAAGTCCTAAATAGTCCTAAAATGACATTTTAAAAAATGTCCGTCCGTCCGTCTGTCTGTCCGCCGTGCAAGTGGATTAATATATCAGAACCTATTTTAACTATCACAACCAAACTTGGTAAGGTGGTATATACGCATGAGATCTCATAAATGATCTGTGAATTAAGGACTTCATTTCAAGGTCAAGGTCACATGATCAAATGTTAGTCAAGAAATGACAAATGTTCACAAAATTTCACGTTTACTTTAGTTTATTAAGTTTGAACTTATAATTTCTTGGTGCATGATAGATATGAATGAGACACACATACTTTAGACATTTGGTCAACCTCACTTCAAGGTCAAGGTCACTGGTGCTGTCTAAAGTTGGTTAGTATAGGTACTTTGAAATGACCTTGACCCTAAACTATGAGAGATATGAAGTCCAAATTTGTATTTTTTTTCTTTTTTAGGGTGGGGTGGGGGCAGGGGTGGGGTGGTGGCACAATGTATTTGGAGCTGGAGGTCAAGGTCATCTCAAGGTTAAGATCATAGAACGATCAAAGTCGGTATTACTTTGCATTTTACCACCATTCCATTTTAGTTTGTTTTTTTCTGGTTACTCATTATCATATTAAATATTGCGAGTTCCATAAGGAGCATGTGAGTCATATGGACTTTGCCCTTCTAGTTAGTGTTCACGTAAACCTCTGTGCACCATGCGCGTTAGAGGGTGGCGAAATGTAAATCATCATCAACATCAGCAGAGGAGAATGTCATATAATAAGTGGACAACATGATGCTTATTGGTTGGGCGCTGGTTACTGGTTAGGAGCGCATTAATTTTGGTTTCCCGAGACTTTGTTAAAAAAAGAGTTTCCTGTAGCATAATTACCATAACTCGCTGGACTACTGACAGGCAGTTTCAAAATTCCTTTTATTCCCTTAGTGGCTGTACGCTCCATAACTATAATTATAAGAATACCTATTCCTACCCTATCCTATCCCGTAACTCGAAAGTCCTTTGGGCACCACAGATGATCGTTTACTTCATCTTTCTTTGTCCTCAGCAATCCTCATGGCTTCGCTCAGTGTCAAGCCAGTCCATTCTCGAATGTTGTCCTCCCACCTCTTTTTCTGCCTTCCTCTTCTTCTGCCTCATTGCACCGTGCCTTGCAAGATTGTCTTTGCAAGGCCTGATGCTATGGAGACGTGGCCATCGGAGTTTCCTTTTCTTCACCACAGTGAGCAAGTCATCGTGTTGTCCAGTGGCTTGTGTGTTGGCTTTATTTGATATAATTGTGTATAATGTATAACAAAATTTCAAGTACTGTCGAAAGGTTAGGTAGGTAGTTAGATTAAAGTCCCGCGTCACATGAGCGAATAGGGGACTGGGAAGGGGGGAGGGGGGGGGGGAAACGGCTGTCGAAAGTAACACCAAGGTCTTTTTCTTCCACACTTGTCTTAATATTACTTACAACACTGCCCATCGTTATGGCGTATTTTCTACCTGGATTTCTACATTACGATGGTGCATACATTATAGTAATTAGTATAAGATTTAAGCAGGTTCGGCGAATAATTTGGCACTTGTAGAGCCTGAAGCCGATTCTTTCCATTTCTCTTCCTGTTGGACCGAGTTCTTCACACAAAAAAAGTTTTTTTGACCAAGCCTACTAAACTTGTTAAAAAATTCATTTTGTAATACTGATCGATTAATCAAAATGAGCTGGAATCCACATGATACCGGCAACATTTTTTAATTGGTTTGGTCAGATGCATGAAAACATAATACTATGGTATGTATGTTATCATATCTTCGTAGAGTTGATACGATTCGGGCGTGTGCATAAGCTCAGTTCAGTCTCTGATACTCGGTGGGGTGGGGTAGGAGTGGGTGGATGGATGTGAGGATGGACAATTTATTTTCAGCAATCCAAATCCGTCTCTTTTCAGCAATACAAAGCCGTCTCTTTTTTTGAGCAAATCCAAATCCATTTCTTATAAAAATCTGCGGGTGGCTTTATATGTGTTTTCTATATATCGCATTTATGTTGGGGTGGGTTGCATGTTGGTTAAAAAAAAAAAGTTGGATATTTTATGGGCGGCGCGTTGTTTGATTTATACGCGTCATGCAAATCATCCTCTGTGTACAAGGCTGTGCTTTGTATTATAATAGTGTTAAACAAATCATACAAATCTCAAGTCTGCACTTGTGCAGGTGACAAATATTTTCTTCTTTTTTTTTTATAACTTAACCACCCGCAGCGGTTCCATATTTCACTTTTAATTACCGCTCGCACAATCAATTAATGCTATAAGAGAGAAAAAAAAAGAGGGAAGGAAGGAATTTAGTGGACTGGAAAGAATGAGGAGGAAGAGCCATGGAGGATGATGGGGTAGAAAGAAGGACGAGGGGGGGAGGGGAGGAGGCGGAGGTAGTAGAAGAAAAAGAGATGTCGGCAGATTTTTCTCAAAATGAATCGACTATCAGTTATTACATTTTGGATTGGGATTCATGTGCCCCAATGTTGCTTCAGTGGCACGCTAAAGAACGCGGACACTTACCAAAGGGTAGTTGACGGGCTGAAATAAACACGCAAACCCTTACAAATAAATAAATAACAAAAATAAATAAATAGAAGTGTGTTTTAAAAAAAGGGGGGTGGGGTGGGGTGGGTGGGGATGGGAGAGAAGGGCATGTTTCCACCTACTATTGACAACAGCGTGTTTGGTCAACACCCAGGTATTCCAGCAGTTGTTTTTTTAATCCATCGCACTTGGCCTACACTTGGCCTGCTAGAGTAGTATACACTCTTATTTGCAGATTTAATGCAACAATCAATCGTTCAAACAAACAATTAAACACTCAAATCAGGCTCCCCCCAACTACCCCCCTCTCCTCTCTCTCTCTCTCTCATTCTTTCTATCTCTCTCTCTCTCTCTCACTCAGAAATAAACAAAGAAGATGAAGTTGAGCGACACAAACATAACCGCTGCATTTTAGTACTTCGTAAGTACAGACGATGAAACTCGCCTTTGGTCACTCTCTATTTATTTGCGGTATCTCCCTTTCCCTCAGCACCACGTCCTTTTTCCTCCGACCCTCCTCTTTTTTGTCCTCTGTTCCTCCTTGTCTTCGTTAAATTACTTCACTGACTCCTTCAATGACTGGATTTGTTTATCTGCACACGTGGGTACACTATTCTCTTTCAGTCAGTCACCTTTCAGTTCGTTTCCAATTTCGGACATGGCGCGGTAGTAATTATAGCCTCACACAACCTTTTTCCCACACTGCGTAGCTGAGACTCGCCGATGCTGTGTAAGAGACAAACGCTAAGCCTCAGTAGTAGTAGTAGTAGTAGTAGTAGTAGTAGTAGTAGTAGTAGTAGTAGTAGTGGTAGTAGTAGTAGTAGTAGTAGTAGTAGTAGTAGTAGTAGTAGTAGTAGTAGTAGTAGTAGTAGTAGTAGAGGCGGTAGTAGGCCATAAAGCCTTTACATGCCCCTTTTTGATTTGATGTTTTATTTCCGTCAATAATTCTACAAATTGTGGCTCTTTGTCAAGTAGATTTTTGAAGGCATTGGTTGATAGAGCATGGAACATGTTTACTATTAAAAGAAATGTTAGTCCAGTGATTAGCAACACGGTTACTGTAACAAAACTTCCTTAAATTACTTTTACTACTTTTAATTAAAAGTTTGCCATCTGCATTTCGCGTTTTACCGCAAGGTGCACTCTCAAAGACTGTACCCCATTCCAAATCAACACGTCCGGTAAATATTGTATAGATTTCAATGAGGTCACCACGGGCTCTCCTTTCCCTTAAAGAATGCAAATTTAGATTATCAAACGCTCACCATATGCGATATCTCTACATTCACTTAACAATTTGGTAGCTCTTCGTTGAACTTTTTCGATGGCTGTAGACTGGGGCTTAAGATGAGGATACCATGTTATGTTACCATATTCTACATTTGGTCTCACTAATGCTTTAAAAAGCTTGATTAAGATGTCCTGATCCAAATAAGTGAAAGTTGTTTTAATCATTCCAACCATCTTGTTGACTTTGTTGATAGAATTTTGTATTATGTATATCAGAATTTAAAGTACTGTCGAAAGTAACACCAAGGTCTTTTTCTTCCACACTTATCTTAATTTTACTGACAACACTGCCCATCATCATGGTGTATTTTCTAGATGGATTATTTCCACCCACGTGCATTATCTTGTATTTTTCCAAATTAAAATGCAGATTCCATTGTTCCGTCCACCTTTGCAACCCATTTAGATCCTCTTGAATACACTTACTGTTTTTGGCTATGTTATACATCTTGGTATCGTCCGCGAACAGTTTACATGAAGACAGAACACCATTGGGCAAGTCGTTTATGAACAGGGTAAAAAGTACTGGTCCTAAAATGCTCCCCTGCGGAATACCCCTCAATGCCTTCGCATCAGTAGATAAGGCTTTATCAACTCTAACCTGCTGAGTTCTACCTGTAAGAAAATCACTCGTCCATTCCAAGATGTTACCTCTGTAAACCTTCATTTTTTTTATCATTAAAGTCTCTGATGAGGGACACTGTCAAACGCTTTCCGAAAATGGGCCATTATCGTCGAGTAGAACAGTTCAATCTTCCATTACCTCCATGAGTTTGAGATATGCATGATCTCCTACTGCGAAAACCATGCTGGCATTTCGCATACAGATTATCTCAGCTACACCTGTTTCCCAGACTTCGTGATTTACTCCTCCTACCAATCCCCACTAACCACGGTAATCAGGTTACAGTCCTTCCTTGAAACCAAATTTAAGGACACCGACCTCAACATGTCATGTGCCATACCCTCTCCCTTAACCTTAATCTGACTCCCGAATATTCCTTACTCTCCACACCCCACCCCGACCACGTACCTCTTCCTCTCCTATACCTTCGGCTTCTATTGCAGTGCCAGAGTTCTGCCAGACCACATTGCGTGTAGGTTTTCCTTGCCCCCCACCCTCTTCTCTTCTCCGGGTTTTGTCACTGCCGACCCCCTTTTCTGCCACTATTTTCACAACACTGTGCCCACGTGGTTTTCGTAGCCAGTATTATATAAACGGGTTGGATCAGGTTAGCGTACAAATACGTTGCGTGTGTAAGCCTGCTCAAAGAAAGCATTGTTCGTGCAGTCTGGAAATCTGAGACTGGAGAAACGATGATAATCATGCATGAGTGTTCAGCGTGGCACCGTCGTCTTTTTCTCAGTCCTTGTCAGTTTTAAATGTGCGACAGTGGGGTTAGGTTGTGTTGGAGTTCCTTGCTTGACTACCGTTTGCTATTGGAGTCGGTGTGTGAAGATCGATAAGTGTTAACGATTAACCATGTGCTGCTTCTGCGAGTTGTAAGTTGTATTTTCCTCTTGTGACCTAATTAATACTGATATTATGTACTTAAATTTAATGTTTTATTTGTTGTTGAGCATGGTGAATATTGTGTTATGAGAAAGATGTAGGTGTGGGTGTGGGTGTGGGGGGTGTGTATGTGTTAGAAAGAGAGAAATGAATGACAGTAGAATTTTCATTCATAGAAATAACATACAATAAAAATAGACGTGCACGTCGGGAGGGGAGGGAGGGGGGTGGTGGAGAAAGTGAGGGAGGAAGAGGGGGGGGGGGGGAATGTTCAGAAGCACTAGAATCTCAATAAGAAAAACGATTCTTTAGGTGGCTGGTTAATCTATCTCATTGTGCCACCTCCGATGCCAAAAAATTTTCAAACATTCAGACTTGAATTTATTTGTCATGAAATTGCAGCTGTTTTTGACCCCATAGATTTAGCTTAAACGTACAGAAATTTATAATTTGTCATGTAGTTACTGATTTCAGAAGTATTTGTTTTTAGGGTATTATAAGAAGTTGAGTGTGACTATAACTAAGATAATAGGAATGAGGTAAGAAATTTAGTTTCTTAGTAAGAAAATAAGTTTACTTCTGTTATCAGCTGTGTTATCAGTTGTTGTTAACATTTACCATAGGTACATCACATTTTTACCGAGCAGGTTTACATGCTCTAAAAAATAGAATGGATAATATTCTATCAGTAGTGTAAATAGGTGCATGCATACATAGCTTGCATGTTAAAATTCAATAAATCAAAAAACAATTTAATTCCTATAGTAGTACCAGAGCGCGCCACAGTGTATGGTGTGCCCAATTAAGCACTTTGGTGTGCCTATGGGCCCACACAGTCTCTCCTTGGCCCATGGCCCAACAGGTGTATACAGGGTCAGATACCTATTGCGGTTTGAATCCAACCTTTTACCAGAATAAGCCGTTTGTATAAGTGCATGCAAGAGTCCTTCAGCCAGACACTAATAAAACGAGCTCAATGGTTGGAATGTTGCGCAGATTCAGGCAAGGTTCAGTTAAGGCCATAGCACCTTTTCCACTTACAGTGCCAACTTGACCCTTTTGATTGCGTCATGTCTCAAGGTCTTTGGCTTGGAGAGGTCCTAAACAGTATTCCTAAATAATAACGGCTAGTTGTCCCAGTGCAAAACGATTTGTACATGATGATTGTTTCCAATGCCAGGTTTATTTCGAGGCTTGTTGTCTCAGTCTATGCCCGACAGTTTTGCAAGTGCATACATAGGCCTACGATTGTATCGGAGACTGTTCAGGCACAGAGAGTACTAGGAGGAGGGGAGTACTAATGCATGCACCTATGGCCAAGCAGCCTTTGATACTCAGTTAGGCTCATGGATTCTTCAACTATAGTTTGTACTTAGGGTACACATCTACACTGAAATAGTGAGGGTTACGGGGATGGGGACATAACAGAGTATCTGATTCTGCTATGTTGGCGAATATTCTCTGTATGGTGAAATGTTAGAACGTGGAATCTGGATTAGGGATTGAAAGATGGTTGAAAAAATACTGTTTTTGTCTTGTTATAAAAACATCAAGCTATCAGTTATTTTGTATTCATAAAATATGAGTTGTGAAACATGTCTTTGGCTGGTTTTCCATTTGACGTTATAAGAAAGGATTTCGTTTATCTAATAGTTGTGCAGATCCGCATGCATGCAGCACTATTTTTTTTCTTTCTTTTTTTTTGTGTAGCTGGAGTTGTTTTTTTATTATAGAGGAAGCTTTCTTTTTTTCTTTTTTCTTTTTTTTAAAAAAAATCTGATGGGTGGTAATGGATGGATTAGACAGATGATAACTGGAAAGTGCATGCACACATGCACGCACGCACACACTCACGCATATATATAACTGCGAGTAAACACACACGTACACGTATGCTACTTAATTGGAGGTGAGTGTATCATTATGTATGTGCAGATTATTCAGTGCCAAACGTTTTCCTTTGTTTGCCAGCAATTTGTTGTTTCCTTTTTTTCTTTTAAAATCATAATTTTTCTCATTGTATGCTTGCAGGTTGCGTAGGATGGGAGCAGAAGAGTCACGGAATGGCAACTATGGGTTGATGGGAGCCAGTGCCGTGGTACACAACATGAAACGCCAAATTCAGCATGCACGACCCTGGTCACTACTACATCAATGCTCGCTTGACCAGTGGAAGTCGGGACATGCAGGTAGTGTTTAAAATTAATGACAAACTTTTAGAGATTTTAGTGCACAAGCTGAAGTAACAACTAACCTTGTATCTGAAGATCGATGGCTGTATTTTGGTGAAGAGAAATCTGATTCTGACAAAAATACTAAATAAAGAGTTAAAAGCGCTTTTTATTATCCCTGATGGCTTTGAGCTATGTTGCCTAGATAAATGTTTAAACGCACCTGTGCAGTTTTCATTCTTGCCTGAGTCTTTGCTTTGACAGCACTATGAATAGTTGGTGCAGATTACAGTACACTCTGTTTTAGCAAGGGTAAACATCATTTAGGCAGACTGCTGAGCCACATTTTCGAACCCTGTTGTACAGTGTTGTAAAAGTTAGTTTTAACGTCCATTTTTAGCAAACTAACCAAGTGCATGATTTTTCCAGCTTTGTTTTCGAAATTTAAAAGTTCGTATAGTTTATGCAAGGGTTAGATTAGTTTTAGTTTGACCAATAATGTCCAGTTTTCTGGGGGTTTTATTAGGGATAAGAGTAGCTTAGTCATATTGTGTTCACTGTTTTTTTGCTACAGGGGCAGCTGGGTTTATAGAGACAACAATGACATGTAGTGGTGCAGTGCATAAAGAATGCAACCCCACATTCTGCATCAGCCGGCAGGGCATCATCAACGTCAACAAATCCGGCCCGGTCTTCTCCTTTCGACGCAAGAGCAAGTTCACCAAGATGGCCGAACACTTTGAGTACAACCACATCCCTGCACACCTCTCCTCCATTCAGAACTTCCATGTGAAAAGCGTCTTGTGTTACCGTGGGGATGTGGTCGTTTTACATCTAGTCCGGAACCTCATGACTCAGTTTGGCGTCATTGACCTTGCAATTAACAAGTTCACCGGCATCTTTGGCAAGAAGTCGGTGGAGTTTGTGAATGAGGCGCTGAGAGGGGAGATAAGCCCAGACTGCAGCCTGTGCTTGGTTAAGCTCCCTTCCCTGACCACCAATAACTCCTTTGACCTTCAGCTTTTCTGTCTGCGGACGAGGGAGATGCTGGCTGAAATCGCTCTCCCATATAACCATGCTCTCTTCACCTTTGATCCCCGGTTCTGCAGCTCCAGAGTTGCTGTCAGCAGCTTTATTCCTGGAGAAGACAATTCATTGAGCTTGATCCATTCTGTCAGGCTGGGAGGTGCTGACTACAAACTCCAGGGTTGACGACCTGCGTTCTAGTCTTAGTCCACATTTGAAAGTGAGAAATTATTGCAACTTGCTTGTCTGGTGATTTGAGCACTATTGTGTTATTTGGTGCTTTTACGGAACTGAATGCTTTGCAGTTTGCTGCAAGAAAAAGAAGAAGACAAGAAGGTTTAAAGCCAGAAGTCGATGTTTTGTTAAAAACATCAGAGTATGGAATACACGGTTATATTTTTGTTTGTAATCCTGAAATTGTTTTGAATAAATGATTTTGAATCTAACGTCTATATTATGATTATCCCTAGCAAAGCTAAGCATTTGTTAGAGGTTTTGCCTGGGTTACATTTTAAGTTATGAAAACCAACCCCTGCATTGACTGTTGTTTACCAGACAAGTCCACACCAGAGAACCCATCTTAGGTTTGGTAATTATTTAGAACAATAATGTGTGACTATAGTATAGTGCACTTGAAGAAAAAAAAAACAACATCAAACACACACTTTTATAAAACACAAATTTTAGAGTCAACCTTGTAAACATTGCAAGCACATGAAAATGTCCACATTATTCTTACACTGTGGAACTTATTTTGTCTGTTTTCTTCTTTTCCTAGGAACTTCAGTATTCCAGAGATGGGCACTTGCTGTTTGCAGTGATGGCCACTAGCGGATGCCATTGTAAAGAGAAGAAGGCACGGAGGTTTCAGCCCATTGACATCAGTGTCTATGTGCTCAGCGGAGATAATACACAGACCCTGCATTGCATACAGGTTGGTACAATTTGCTGCATTGTGTTTGTGTATTTTTGTTGTCTTCATTTATGTGGTTAGAAAAGTTACCCCAAATCCAAGAATATGTAATTCTGCAGCCATTCTGACCACCTCACAAAGATAACGGAAAGCAAATAAAAATTACTGAAAGCGTGTAACTCTTGTAAAATAGAAATGGGAATAAAAATACAGATTTTGAGTATATAGAACAAAAAGAAATGAGTATTGTTTTATTCTGTACATGAGGGAATGAATGAGAACGACATCGGCCCATTCCTCCATATTTTTGAGTTTAAGAAATGTGTGTGCTGTTTTGCTGTATAGATTGTCGTGCCAAGTTTGGAATAATAAATTAAGAAAATGGGAGACAACAAGGTTGTGGTAAAACACAGGTGATAAAGGTGTCGCACCTGAAGAGATGGGACTGCAGCTAATTGATAGCATCTTGGACACGATCTTGTAAGACTCTATCCTCCGAGGAATGAGGGAATAATAAGAAAGAGCTATCTCCCCTTCTTTGCTAAGAAAACAGTGAAATGGCCATCTGTGTCAAAGTTTAATTGTACATTGTAGTCACATGACACCAGAGCTTATAGGCGACTACTGGTTACATTATTCTGACACCAGCGAACCAGTTGATGGTAAAGGGAAAATATGGTCACACGTTGGCCAATCTGGTATTCGAACTAGGGACCTTTTGGTTACTAGTAAGCTGCTGTACCAACTGTGCAAACCTGGCCCCACTATCTGTATCTATGGCGCAAATCCTCAAATGTATACTATTGGCTGCAATGAAGTACTCAGGAAAAACATCTTCATGCAAACAAAATTATCCACAGTGTGGCTGATTGACAGCACAAATGAGAAGGAGCCTAACGTTTTGAAAAAAAAAAAGAATTCATTGTCAAAATAGTTATAAAATCTAGGGTTTCAGTGTTCTGTTGTTAGTTTTTGGACAGGGTGGTGTTTAGAAAATGATTTATGCAACCCTTCATTAAAATGCAAGAGGGCTACTTTATGTTTCATACATTCTTGCCTCGTCATCTGTTCACAGTATCATCGGTACACCTGTGCACTTCACTCTTGCCCCATCAACTACACACCTTTACTTTCAGTCTGCGGCAGTCGTATGGCTTTCGTTCTCAATGACATGGAGACCTCCATTGATCATATTCAGGTTAATATTTTAGTTTTAGTTTTGTAAACTCTTATTTCATGGGCTGTTCGCATCACTTAATCAAATGCACGCACACGCTGCACACTAATGGAAGTGACGATAAAATAACAATTACTGTAATTACCAAAAAGTGATGCTGACGATGGAAATATGACAATCATGGTGATCATCATGATGATGATAATGATGTCAACGACAATGAAGATGATGGTCCTGAAGTTGACGATGATGATAAATATAACGAGGGTGTGACGATGTTAACAATTTTGATAATGACAAAGATGATGATGTTAATGATGATGATGTGTTCTAGTATGTGCACCAATGGACTTAGGATCGAGTAGGGGGCATGTGTGGAGGAAGATTTTTTATTGTAATTTTTGTCAAATGACATCTCCTGTACGAAACCAATACATTGAACTTCTTTTGTGTATCAGGTCTACAAGCTGCCCACAGTGGGGGATCTACAAAATCGCTGCCGCATCCGCATCCTGCAGACGTTTGCTCCGGAATTCATCCCAAAGCTTCCTCTTCCCACTCGCCTCATCAATTATCTGAAGTTCAAGCCAGAAACTATATGAATGCCAGCTTGAGGGCAAAAGTGGAATATAGGACTTTGCATTTGGACTGCCATGTATGGAAATTCTGCCATCATTTATGAATTGGGATTCAAATTGTTGTAAAATGGAGTTTATCCTTTTTTTTAGGCAAAATTGAAATATTCTGAACTTCTATTATGGAAATTAGACCATTACCATTTATAAATATGCACTGTCATATTGTTATGAACTGGAATTGCCATTGCGAAGGCAACGGTGGAATGTTTGAACTTAAGATTGAAATTCTGTTTCACCATTCATACATTTAGAGATTGTACTAATGAAACTATTATCATTTTGAAGGCAAATTTGGAATATCATTATAAGACTGAATTTTGACTGTCATATGGTTTAAAATGGAACTGTATAATCACCATTTATAAACTGGAAGTGTTACGTGGTTTGAAAGTGGAATTATCATTTTGAAGGCAAAAGTGGAATATTGGACTTTGCATGTGGACAGCTTTTGTGAAAATTATACCATTATCCTTTATAAATTTAAACTGTCTCATGATTATAAATAGAATTAGTATTATTGTTAAGACGAAAATAAAATGCATACAGGATGTTGTATTTTAGCCTATATGTATATATAGGACCTCCGTTGCAACTTTGGTCTAAAATTGGACCTCCTAGCGTCATCAAGGCACACTGCGAAAGTGACACAAATAAAAATCAACATTTGGAGTATGATTTTGGTTTATAATTGGACAACTATTAAAGATGATGGTTTGAATTAATCGGTATTGATCGACGTCTGAAAATAGTTGCTAATGATCACAATTTTTTTATACTTAAACAACCTCGGAAGTATAGCTGAACAAAGTACTTAAATACCTATGTCTTTCTATTTATTTATTTATATAAATTTGAGGACACATATTTAAAGCTGTTAAAAAGCTTTTATTTTAAAGCTGGTAGAAAGCTTGTATTTTAAAGCTGTTCGAAAACTTGAGTGGGGTTGGAGGGAGAGAGGGAGTATGGGAGCATTAAAGTGAGTCTGAGGTCATTCTTTTTCAAACTGTTACACACGATAGTATGATCATAGCAGAGTTTATTATTAATCCACATCATTGAGCTGACGGCTGTCAAATAAGCCTGAAAGCAACATAAGGACTTTCGATTCCTAGCTAACGTCACCTTGTGAGGTCTAGCAAAAAGCGCTTTAATACAGTCATGTTAATTAATTCACACCAACGCCTTGGAGTATGTGCATCGTGCACTGCTGTGTTAAATCTTTAGGGAGCCTGTGCCTCTATTCTAAAAAAAACTTTAGGGAGCCTGTGCCTCTATTCTAAAAAAAAAAAAAAAATTAAGCCTTTTACTGCTATAGCAGGTGACCTTTTGAACGGTCAGACACACATATTTTAGAATAAATGTTCGCAAATATTTGGCATGACAAAATGGATAAGTATTTAAGCAGATTGCAATATTTTAGCATTTTGCAAGTTTGTGCGCAAGTTTGATCTTGACCTCGAACACACTTTTAAAGGTATTGATCCTGCAGGTTGGAGTTATTTTAAAGTACATTTTGATAGAATTGTTAGAGACTTAATTGTTTGAATTTCAGAAAGGAATGAAATAATTATGAAATAGCAATTGTCAAACTGTTAAAAAGTAGATTATGTTGTCTTTTTTTATTTTTAATCACTGAATCAAAACAAAAATGGCTTATTTATTTTTTACCAATTTCAAACAGTTTTTTTTGTGTGTGGGTAACACTTTATTAGGAAAAACTAGTTAAGTCATCATTTATTTCTTTTATCCCCATTTTTGTCTTATTGAAAATAATTGTTTGCCTGACAGAATAATATTGATAACAATTAGAATTTGGAAATTTGGCAGTTTGGGGAATTTCATATGGAGCCTCGAGACCCAGCATTGTTTTTTGCTTGTGGCAGAATAGTTTATATAGTTTATTGCCGCACTTGTGTGTTTGCTTGCTTGCCTGAATAATAATAATAGTTGCATACGTTTTGGTTTCTTCTTCTGTAGTCATGCACTGTGATATTACAGTTAGTCTGAATTGTTTCATGCTTTTATAATTATGTAGTATTTAAATGGTGCTGATATAGCAATTTTAACCAACAGGTTCATATAAATTCACTTGTGTTACATTGTTCAAGGACTTTGTGTGCTTTGCTTCAGTTTTAATTATTGTGAAGATGCATAATGTTTTGCGAAGTTGAAAGTTTTAGAAAATAAAAGGATTTTGGAGGTGTTCTTCAATTTGTTCCTATTCAAAATTCACAAATTTGGGTTTGATTGGCAGTATTATTATTGTTAACACAATTTGCCTGGGATTGGTATATTTTTATGTTCATTACAACTTGCCACCTGGGTCAGGTTCCGTAGAATTTATGATTTTGTGATGCACTTTCGGTTTTGGTTTCGAGTTAATACAAACAGCAAGAGTTGTGTTTCCTGAAAAAATACAACACAGAAACATACTATCTACTTACTCCAGAATGAATGAATGAATTAAATCTGTGGATCCTGGGTCAAAATTGCTTGGGCACAGGGAGGTAACTCTTGCTTTTTGCTTAGGGAGAAAAGCGTTTTCCCAAAAATCATAAATGTGAACATTTACATTTTTATTTATCATTAGTTTATTATAATATTTAGAATGACTGCATTTCATAAAACCAATTTGTGACTTTAAAGTCAGCCATATTGGCTATATGAACAACAGAAGTATGTGGGTTTTAATGTAATTTATTTTGGATTCATTTCTAATACATACTTATGGTCTCCTTATTCTGTGTATTTTGAAACTATTACCTTACTTTTCCATAACACTGCACACACATCCTTGCAAACACAAATATAGTCTCAGTTTCATTGAACCTTGTTTGTTCTTAGTTTAGTGGAAACGGTCACCATAGTTTCAAGTTATGGCTCATGGGTTTTTGTTTTCAAAAGTGCCTTTTCTTAATATACAAACATTCTTTGCTTTTGTAAATGGTTGACTTAGTAAATTTATTTAATCTATTTGTACTGTTATTTTTCGTTGCTTTTCTACAATGCAGATCTAAAGTAAGAATGTTCAGTACTACAAGCAAGCTTAGAAAAGCTTTGATAAATTTCATTGACAGACCATATTCCATTCAGTCTTTGGTCCATATAGAAACGTGAACAAAGAGACATTCACAATGGGAATCTTCTCTTTTTTTTTTTAAATTTTTATTATGTGTGTTTAGATACTGGGTGAATGTAGTATGACTTTAAAAGCTTTCACCTGTCATCTTTCACAAACAGAACAACAAAAAATGCATGTCCCAAACTCAACCAATTTTTGCAGTAGTTGAAATAGGGTATTATATATGTTTCTTGGATTGAGCCTTATTGCGCTAATGTTTGAGCAGCATAAAACTTTTAAGCAAGCAATGTCATCTGATGAGCAGAGTGAAACTTAAATAATGAATTGTTCACCTTCTTCATGCATTTGTCTTTGCGTGGCATAAATGTATGGTAAAGGTTAAGTACTAAGAAAATGACTTGTACTGTATGGATCTTTGACTTTCTTTGCAATTTGCTTTGTATTCTGCGCATGTTTGATGTAATCATTTCAATTTTCAAGAAAAAGCAAATTGCTGCCACATTGCCTAAGGTGCATTTTGCATATTGCCAATAGGCAGGCAACCCCATCACACCCCTGAGCAGGTTTGTTTGGTCAGCTTGCGAATATTGGACGCTTTCTTCCAAATGGTCATTAGGGCTTCCTATAATATTATTATTTAGCAATGTAGGCAATATATATGTATGTGTTTTGTTGATATTTTATAATGATGTTTATATTCTATTTTGTTTTTGTAAACGGGGGTTTAATAAATTAGAGTATAGCCTCAGTGTCTCCTGCGTGAGATGCCATTATTGTAAAGTGACCTGCTGGTGGAGTGCCTTCAGTGTTACCATGTACTAGGGTTGTTTCAGAGATCTTTTATACGGATCAGGGGTGAGTCCTCTTTCAACCAAGTTGTGGTCCTGAACTCCTGATTTTGTGGTCCTGGTTTGGCTCTGTGCTGGACCCTGTAAGCAATGAATAATTAACTAACTAACCTTTTTCAACCAAGTTGTGGTCCTGATTTTGTAGTTCTGATTTGGCTCTTAGCAGTCTGCTTTTCCCCCCCCCTTCCCCCCTCCCCGTAGGGCTGCTTGGGGTTTCTGTATAAATAGTATCCCCACTTTCTGAAAATTTAGTGCTTTAAATTCCCATTCATACTGTAGCTGTCTTTCTCTTTTTTGTTCGTTCCCATTCCTACTCTGTTCTATCAATCTACTATACTATCTTCTTCTTTGTTAGACCAGTAAACTAACTTTTTTCTTAAAAACTTTTCCAGGACAAAACTCCTCACTTGTGTGTAAGGTTGTATCAGCTTGAAATATTGGACACTTTCTGCCAAATGGTCACTTATTCAAACCTATAAAGGGAAAAGTGAAAGCCCCAGTTGAAAACCTGTCTTTCCTTTGTAGGCAAGACAGATGCACTGCGGCAACAGTACCCCCGTTGGAGTGCCGGGGGTTTTCAGTATAAATAGTATCCCCACTTTATGGAAATTTAGTGCTTTAAATTCCCACTGTCGCTGTCTTCCTCATTTACTCTTTCCCATTCCTGCTCTGTCCTATCACTCTGCTATACTATCTTCTTCTTTGCTAGATCAATGACCTACCTTTTTTCTTGAAAACTCTTCCTGGACAAGACTCCTTGTTTGTGTATGGGGTCTGTTGGATCAGCTTGGGAGTGTTGGACGCTTTCTGCCGGGTGGTCACTAGGGCTTCCTATGATTGTATTATTTAGCAGTATAGGCATTTTATATGTATATGTTTTGTTAATAATTTATAATGATGTTTGTATTCTATTTTGTTTTTGTAACCGGGGGTTCGAGTAGTTGGGGTAAAGCCTCAGCCGTCCCCTGCGTGGGATGTCTTTATTGTAAAGTGACTGGCCGGTGGAGGGCGTTCAATTTTCCCACTAGAGTTGTTTCAGTAGATCTTTTATGCGGATCAGGGGTTGTCCGGTCCTGATTTGGCTCGGAAGAGTCCGCTGGACCTAAAGCAATAATCTCTTGTCACTGTAGATTGTTCTAACCTATAAAGGGAACAGTGAAAGCCCCAGTTGAAAACCTGTCTTGCCTTTGTAGGCATGACTAATTCACTGCGGCAACAGTTCCCCCCGTTGGAGTGCCGGGGGTTTCAGTATAAATAGTATCCCCACTTTCTGGAAATTTAGTGCTTTAAATTCCCACTGTCGCTGTCTTCATCATTTGCTCTTTCCCATTCCTGATCTGTCCTATCACTCTGCTATACTTTCTTCTTCTTCGCTAGATCAATGACCTACCTTTTTTCTTGAAAACTCTTCCTGGACAAGACTCCTTGTTTGTGTATGAGGTCTGTTGGATCAGCTTGGGAGTGTTGGACGCTTTCTGCCGGGTGGTCACTAGGGCTTCCTATGATTGTATTATTTCGCACTATAGGCATTTTATATGTATGTGTTTAGTTGATGATTTATAATGATGGTTGTATTCTATTTTGTTTTTGTAACCGGGGTGTTCGCGTAGTTGAGGTCAACCCTCAGCCGTCCCCCGCGTGGGATGTCTTTATTGTAAAGTGACTGGCCGGTGGAGGGCATTCAATTTTCCCAGTAGGGTTGTTTCGGCAGATCTTTTATGCGGATCGGGGGTTGTCCGGTCCTGATTTGGCTCGGAAGAGTCCGCTGGACCTAAAGCACCAATAAATCAATCAAAGCAATAATCAATCAATCAATCAATCAATGGTCACTTAGGCTTCCTAGGATATTATTATTTAGCAATAGGAATTTTATATGTATGTGTTTTGTTGATATTTTATAATGTTTTTTTGTGTGTTGTTGTTGTTGTTGTTGTTTTTTTTGTGGGGGGTAGGGGTTAAACGGGAGTTTGATAAATTAGAGTATAGCCTCAGCGTCCCCTGCATGGGATGCCTTTGTTGTACAGTGGCCAGCTAGCTATTGGAGTGCCTTCGGTGTTACCACTGGGGTTGTTTCAGCAGATCTTTTATGCGGGTCAGGGGTGAGTCCTCTTTCAGCCAAGTTGTGGTCTTGATTTTGTGGTCCTGATTCTGCTCTTTGCCGTCCGCTGGCCCCTGTAAGCAATGAATAACTAACTTTGCAATCCACTTAACCCTGTAAGCAATGAATAACTAACTAACTTACACCCCTGAGCCTCCCAAATCAAGCAAGAAAGACATGTTTTATGAGAGTAGTGCATCACTATTTTCACAGTTTATAAAATGTAAATCTATGAAAGAAGTGATAAAACTGGTTAAAATAAAATGGCTTCTCTTTTCTTGTTTTGTTTGTTTTTCTTTCCTGAAAATACTTTAAAATGTAACCTAGGCAATTTCCCCATGACCCAAACAAAAATGTTATGGTTCAATTTGATTATAATTACAATTAAAATTACAATTGTACATACGTAAGTTCTTTGTAGAGTACATTTGTACCGGTGTGTGGGATAAGGAAGTAATAGGAATCACATCATTTACATTATTTTGTCAATTTTATGAATACCATTTCAATCCATTTGATGTTTGTACACATCATAGTTGCTGCTTTTGTGATGATTTTTGTCTGGGTGTTTTTCCATTTTCTTTTTTCTTTATATCCAGATTAATTATCCGGTTGTAATAATAAATTGAATTTAAAAACAAAACAAAATAATTATTGGGTTTATTAGATATTTTGTCCTTAATACAACTATGAATATATGCACATTATCTCAGCAGGGAAAAGATAACATTGCAATAATAAAAAGTATCAGTAATTGGAAAGAACAAAACCCAGTTGGTTAGCTGACAACTGCGATGTAATATAATGTAATGTAATGCGTGAAGATGAATTAAAATGTTAAAAATTTTAAGGAAACATAAATATGTGTTGAACATTTTTGTAGTTTATTTAGCTAAGTCAGCATTTGCCACGTCACTGCCTGAATTATAAAGAATAGAGGGAGTGGGAAAGTAAACACTAATATGACAATTTTTATTTAGTTCCAATATCTTAATTCTCATGCAGCATTTGTCAATACTTATTGCTTTCAATGCTATAATCAAAAAGACGAACAACAACCATCATATATTATATAGCATTTGTTTTGTTGACCACCTGCAGCCGCTTACTACATATTTGGATTATTATACACAATTATTTAACATACTCTCTTAATTTACAACACTAGCGCTTATCTTAATTTTTTTCCAGAATCAGCGATCATCTTTTTAATCATCTAAATGTCTGTTGGCCTTGTAAATTATTGTTGGCGCTGTGTTGTATTGTTTCTTGGTATTGTCAAGTCTTGTTGGTATTGTGTTGTATTTTCAATGTAGTGTTTACATTTTGCACTTTTCTGGAAAAGCACCAAGGTTTGTCTGCCAGTTCTACTGAACACTATGACGATGCATGTAAAAATTGCTGACTCTTTATAAGATTATTGATCTGGATGTATGAATTCAATTTTGTTTTGTTTTGCATTAGATGTTTGCTTTACAATTACAGTGTTCACAGCCATCGTCTCTTATTTGCTGTACAACGCTTGTGGCATGATGATTGAAAAACTGCTTATCACACATATCGTTGAAATTACCTGTTGTTTGACTAGAGCTAGACTACTTCTCTGCAGCAGTTTCGGACTATGTTGTTACTATTGTATGTATAAATAATGCTGTTACGGGTTAACAAGACAATACTGTTTCTATGGCCAAAAGTTATGAACAAAAAATCAAACTCAAATAATTTTACGTAGACTGTACTTGGTGTTCTTGATGGTGACAAATTTTATACTTTATTTTCTTTTTCAGTTCTTTTTGGGGAAACATAAATTATCAGGCATTGCGAAATGCTTCCAATATTTCTTTGATTAGTCATCAGTAATGCAGACACAAAATTTATAGTTTATATGACAGAAGAGTAGACAAGAGTGCTGTTGTATGTAAAACATGCTTTTTAAAAAAAGATCTTTAGTTGTGACTATAATTTTTTTTATATTCTACAATGCCTATTATTTCTTCATGATATTCTAGTCAGCTTTTGAGTGCTGCAATTAATTCATGATTTTCCATTTCTTTAGATTCATAGTAGATAGAATTAACTATTAAACGCTCACACTGGTTTATTATGCATGCCCTAGAAGTGTCTTCTAATGTTTAAAAGTGTTAACTTTGCAAAGTGGAAGGGCTAAATTGTTGCAGGCATGACAATGACTGTCATGGACACAATCTTCACTTGGTTAGGAAATGTGAACCTCAGTTATAGCGACAATTTTATGTTTGGCAGTGTTGGTTGGCCTTGGATATTTTGTTGAGGTGTTATTGAATATAAGAATTATAGAAGGTTCTGCTGGTTATTGTCGAAAGCTGTGAAATTTTTAGCTGTTGCCAGCAGCAATGTGTGGTGGGAATTGGTTGTTTTTGTTGTTGTTGTTGTTGTTGTTAATGTGAAGTTTGTAAACTGTATTCCGTACACTATGTTGTTGGAACAGCTTTTGAATAATGTTCAATGAAAGAGCTCAAACTATCCTGCAGATGCTTGAATTTTAATTTGTTCTAGCGAAATGAAAGTGGTGGGGAAGTGGGGGGAGAGTGTGCTATAAAATTCAGATTACACAACAGGCATTTCAAAATAGTGCTTTGAATCAGTGCAATACTGCATATTGTTCCCATTAAATTTTAGTAAAATAAATGAAGTTTGCATGTCGTGATTTTTAAAAGTGCACATTTTAATTACAAATGCACACACAGACACCCATTTAAACGCACATATACACAGGCATGCATGCACACATATACACACAACATGATATGGCACACATTGCACATACACCCACTGGCACACACAAACCGCATGCCATCACCACCCCCAAGCACATAGGCATGCATACAGAGGAAGAAAAAGAAAAAAAACACTACATGCATTTCGCCACTAAAGATGTTTACTTTTTATTTTCCTGTATGGTGGTGCTATATTTGTGTTTAAAAAAACACCACCAAAACATTCCAGATTTTAAGACGGTTCATCCGACCACCTCTTATATCGTCTTTGAGCACGGAGCATAGTGCCTCTTTGAATACATTGTCTTTGGGCACAGTGCTAATAGAAGTAGGCATTGAGACAGATACAGAAACAAAAGAAAATGTGGCTGCCAACACTTCAGCAACTACAACTGGTCAACAAACAATGACAGATTAACTCAGATGGTGGAGCACCAAGCCAATGTTCCAAAAGTGGCTCTACTGCTTCTTCTTCTTTTTTTTATATCTAGGTTGCCACAATACATTAAACTGATTGTGAACACTAGTCACTTCTTGTGTTTAACACAAAAGTACTAGACCTACCTTCCTTTTGTGCCTCTTGCCATTGAGTCCGGTGGTTTTTCTGTGCTTAGTGGGTGGGAATGTAATATAGTTGTAGATTCAAGTTAGAAACTGCCCTGCCGGTCCACACTGAACAAAAACATTATAGAATAAAGTTAACATTACTATATCATCCATATTTTGAGAGAGAATTGATGGGAGGAGGGGGAGGGGGGTAGAGGAGAGTTCAAGGGTTGCAAAGTATACATTACCTATAGAAGCAAAAATGTTCATGTAGTAAAAATTAATTCCTTTTTTCTTTTTTTCTTTTTCTTACAAAAGTTAACAGATTATTTATTGCTGAAAAACTGTGATTTGCAACTTTTGCTAGGTGTAATATATTTGCATCCACAAGGTCAGTATAGATCCACTACTTTTATGGTATTGTATGACAAGTGGTAGTGCACTAGCAGTTAATTTAGATTTCACAAAACAAAATTGGATGTATTATTTTGTACTTTGTGTATAATATGCCACCGTTATCATTCTCCTTTAATAACAGCATTTATTTCAGGAAATAATTTGTATTATTAAAAAAAGGTTCTTGCAATATTATAAGCAGAACACTTTTGTCCTATTTGAATTTTGACAAATGCCCCTGAATTTGTGCAGGATATGACTGTAGTTTTATGTATTTCCAGCTAGCTATACTCGAAATGGTTAAAGTTTGAGCACTCATGTATAACATTAGCTTGTTTGTCTTTAACGTTACTGTGTGTGCTGTTCATTATGTACAGTTTACATGGAAAATGTATAGCTATTGATTTGGTTGCACTATAATGCTTGTTCTCTTCCTATGTACTTGATTTGCTGGTCAGTATATTAAATTTAACTGATGCATATAAATGCTGAAAGAATACAGAAATAAACTGGATTTGCTTATGTATACCATGAATGGCCAGAATAAACTTGCCCAGAAAATGTGAATAAATTTACAGTAATAGTGCGATTTTATTTCTTTGTTTATTTTTCTATTTCATCATCATCATCGTTGCCACAATCTTCTTAATTCTTGCTCCCCTAAATGTTCTTTTACTTAACTTGTTTAAAGCCATGTCATGGTAGAATATTAACAAAGCAGCATATATATTTATTTGTAGTCCTAAGCATACATAATATTAGATGGCAAAGTTACAATAGCAGTTGCTATGAGCCGGCCAGCTGGACATATATATATCTGTAAAGAAACAAAAACAACACTCCGTAGTAGTAGTAGTAGTAATAATAATAATAATAATAATAATAATAATAATAATAATAATAATAATAATAATAATTGTAATAATCATAATATAAATATTTTAAGAAAACACAAAAATACTAAGTGTCTTAATTAAGTGTCATATGCAATTGCAACAGAAATGCACAGTCATACACACATGCTTGTATAAAAGTAGTAGGCCTATAAATGATACAAAAATACTGTAAAGTTTGAAATAGACCACGCTTTCCATTATGGCATTGGATGCAGCCAAGCTAAACTTTTCAAAAATACAAATTAATTTATATTCTGACTTCTGTAATAGCGATCTCTTCAGATCCCGTACTTTGAGTTCCATTGAAGAAAACGTGCGTATTATTATATTATTAATTTACATTAAAGAATTGAAGCACTACCCACACACACCCCCCCCCCCCACACACACACACACATTCACACACACCCACACACGCACACACACCCACAGCCGAGGTTACACAGTATTATCAGGACTTTCCCCGAGACGCCACATACGTTGTGCTGACAATGGGTCATATTTCGTCCCCATTTTTAAGTACTTTGAAGTGTTCGAACCCTAACCCTAACCCAGCCCTAACCCTAACGGATCATTGTTCTGACGTCAAAACAAGTAGGCATGTCAATACAAGTTATGTAGATGTTCACTGATTTGTCTAGATAACACGTACTGTGTAAGTGTGCCCACCCACACACACATCCACACACACACACACACACACACACACACACACACACACACACACACACACGCACACACACCCACACACACTCAATATACGTACAAATTGTTCTTTTTATGCTTTCATCCCCAACTGCAAACAGTTTTATTTGCCTCATAATTTCAGTCTACAGTATTTGATCCTTACTGCCCACATGACTTTTTTATGTTGCAAAATCTAGTCAGCCCTCAGACATTTTAAATAAATTCTCCCCCTTTTATGTACATTAAATATGTCATTTCTCCCCCTTCCTTCTCTTCCTCCTTCCTACGGTTCCCACTCCACCCGGTATATCACCAATCACTCCCTCCCCCCCCCCCCCCTCCTCTGAAAGTAGCCCAGTCCAAGTAGTTAGGCCTCTCTCTCTCTCTCTCTCTCTCTCTCTCTCTCTCTCTCTCTCTCTCTCTCTCTCTCCCCAGTTCTGCATGGACCAAAAATAGGTTCTTTGGTCCATGAGTTCTGTTAGTGAAGCAGATAGTGGCATGACTGGCCTAGCCGGCTGATAGACAAATTCCGCTTTTTGGACAGGCCTTTGTGTGGTCAGTCTGATGTAGTAATTCCAGATGTAAATTGATAAGACTTTTGATTTGGCCATTAAATGCAAGGTGTTGATACTATTAGGTAGGGTTCTTATATTGATTATTTATGATGTAAGAGTAAAGTTTATAGTTAGAAGGACGACGTGAATTTTATGTTAAGGATTATTTTGGTGTGGAGGTTTTCCTAGTAAAGGATGCGGCCTTATTTGTAGCCTGAAGTTCATAAAATCCCCTATGCCAATGTGTCCGGGGACAGCAAATCTAAAAACAACATAGTTCCCCCATACGCTAATGTGTCCGGGGACGTTAATTTACTAAACAACAAACTTCTTTCATTCTTTTTTTGGCCATCCCCCAGCTAACACGCTTTACCAGAAACATCATATTGTAGAAACAGGCTCAGTTAATTACGAGTTTTTCTTCTTGGAGGGAAAACATCTCCCCTATTATGTGGATGCACCGGTGCTGAACCATTGTATGGCTAGGTATGCCTAAGACCACCGTGGGTAGCTAAGGGTCCATCTCCCTTACCTGAGGTTGCTTGCTTGTTCGCTTGAGTGTTGCTAGCAATAAAATGGGTCAAGAAATGGACAAAGAGGGCTCCTGGGTTCTTCCTTCTCCTCCTCCTTCCTCTGCAGACCCCTTCAACCTCACCACCCGTTCTTCCTATCCTTTCACATTTCTGCCAAATGATCACTAGAGCTTTCTAAGGCATTATTTAGCAATGTAAGCATTTTATATGTATGTGTTTTGTTAATATTTTATAATGCTGTTTATACTTTATTTTGTTTTTGTAAACGGGGGTTCGATAAATTAGAGTAAAACCTCATCGTCCCCTGCATGGGGATGCCTTTATTGTAAAGAGACCGGCTGGTGGAGTGCCTTCAGTGTTACCATTAGGGTTGTTTTAGCAGATCTTATATACGAATCAGGGACGAGTTTTCTTTCAACCAAGTTGTGGTCCTGATTCGGCTCTTTGCAGTCCGCTGGACTCTATAAACAAAATGACTAACTATCTAACTAACTAACTAAATCCTATGCAATCGCCTTACTTCTTCATTTCCTACTCTACCATCCATCATATGCCCTCCCCTTCCTCCTACTTACAACTTACTCTCAAATCCCTCTCCTCCTCTACTCTCCCTCCTCTTCCTACTATCTTGCTACTCTTCTCTCTTTTGCCCTCGTATCACAGCGGTATCAAGTGGTAGAGCGTTCGCCTGGCACACCGATGACCCAGGTTCGAATCCCGTGGTGGGCGATATAAAATGTGGCCATTTTCACTGTCCATTTTAGCAGCATGATTGCTATGGTGGTTCAGTGTTGATTCAGGTCCCTACCCCTCTTTCCCTGGGATGGTTATCCCCGTCTGCCATATCGCCAATGGTGGGTGTACACGTTAAACCTCAATGTTCGTTCGTTTGCCCTCCACCCTCCTTAATTCCTCCTTAGCGCACTTTAATTGTCCTCTCTCTCATATTTGCTATAAAGTTTGCATTATTATTCTTTAAAAACGAAGTTACCAAATCTCCCTCACCTTTCCTTTCTTCATTTATGTTACATCATTATCTGTTTCCCCCTCGTATCCTCCTACTGGGCCCCGCCTTTTTGTTTGACTCACATGCATAGCAATGTGAGTATGTACTCACCCACCCCTCCCCCCACACACTTCCACCCCCAAAGAAAAAGAAAAAAAAAAGAAGAAAAAAGTCTTAGAACCAACAGTACGAGTTTAGGACCGAACTGCCCCTGGGATGAGGAGAATAAAAACGGGTGCAGGACAGGGATTTGGTATAGTTAGAAAACAGAGAGAGAGAGGAGAGAGTTAGAAGGAGAGTTAGAAAGATAGAAAATGGAGTTAGAGACAGAAAGAGATAGAAAGATAGACGAGACTAGGACGGTCCCGAGAGAAGATGGGTAGTTTAGTTAGAGTTAGTTAGAACGGGGAAATAGACTGTAGGGAAGTAGGAACAATGTCGTAGTCAGAATATAGAGAGTTTGTGTCGTAGTCAGAATATAGAGAGTTTGTGAACTGTAGGAGAGTGAAATATAGATTTGTTAAGACTGTCAATGCAAGTACAGTAGTCAAGAGTGTTTTCTGTGTTTGTGTTCAGTAAAGTTGCTACAACGCACACCTTCCAGCCTGCGTGTTTTATTTATGTTTGTGAATATATTTGTAAATTATGTGTTGTGACTCCGGACAATGGTCCAACAAAGGTATAATCCTATTAAGCCACAACTAACACCCACCACCCGGACTCGACCACCCCATCACACATGTATTGATGAGATGGAAATAATCTTGATTATATTTATATATACATACATTATAATAATATTACTTTTAAAAGAACTATAGAGTTAAACCAGAAGAAGGACATCTGCGCTATTCTAAGATGGTAAGGCTTTGGTTTTCTTTTTATGTACCTATATTTACCATCCCACCATGCACTCACGCCACTCCATCTATCTATTGCCTGCCTATACCTACTATGTCCACCTGCGTATTATCGCCTCTGAATTCCTAGGTATTCACTTGAGTCCTTTGGCAGGAGATCTTTCTCTGTGTTTGACTTAACTCTTTGGAACTCTCTGCCCTCCAAACTCCCGGCATTCCTAGTTTAGCTCTTACCGTGTCCTAAAAGAACTTCAAAATATACCTCTTTACCTAATACTTTTAGATCCAGAACAATTAATCGGTGTGTGAAGTGAATAGTGGTGTGCGTTTTAATGCTTGTGCGTGTGTGTGTGTGTGTGTGTGTGTGTGTGTGTGTGTGTGTGTGTGTGTGTGTGTGTGAGCGCGCGCAGTTCCATCAGTGTCTTTTGTGTATTGGTCTTGGTTTAAATGCTTTACTGCCTGTACACGACTTTTTATTATTTATTGGAGTTGGCAGTGTATGTTTTTTAAATAGTATCAGTGTGGTTAAATGTTACTCTGTTTTATAAAAGAAATTCTTTTGCATGCCTTTTGAATAAAAATTATTATTTTAATTACTGTCATATTATTTCTTTTCCACGTGTCCATAAGTGGTACTTTTTACTTTGAGTTATAAGATAAGATAAGATAAGATATTACTTTATTAATCCAAAAGCATGGAAATTACATTGTCTGTCAATTAAACATGTCCATTCATTCTTCTTTTACACACACATAAAGACGCGTGTTTCTTACAAATTTATAAAAAGGACAATAAAAACAATAATTAAACCAAGCTGCATGAGAGTTGTAGAGTATGTTTAGTAAGACCTACCGACTTGTTTGTTATGTGCTTGAATGGCAAGTGGTATGAATGAGTTCCTGTACCTATTTGATGTTCCCGCTGGTGCCCTAAAACGTCCACTCCTGTCTATCCGTCGAGATTCAAATTCCAAGAAAAGTGGATGGTTACTGTCAGCCAAAATTGCAGTCAGCTTTTTTGTCACTTGTCTGCTATGTATCGTCGCTATTTCATCCTGTTCCCTCCCCACCACCCCACTAGCCCTTTTTATCTATTTGTCCAATCTTCGTTTTTCTGTTTGTGATACGTTTCCTCCCCAACATGAGATTCCAAAAGAAATGATGCTTCCTATTACAGCTGTATAAAACATTTGTAAAATTTCCTGTTTTACATTAAAGGATCTCAGTTTTCTTAAACAAAACATTCTACTTTGCAGCCTCTTGTAAATGTATTTTGTGTTATCTTTCCAAGTGAATCTATCATCGATAACCACACCTAAATACTTATATGCATGCACTCTCTCTACTTCTTCTCCTTTGATAAAGATAGGATTAAAATCAAACTTGTTTCCCTTCCTAAAATCAATTATCATTTCTTTTGTTTTGCTTACATTAAGATCTAGAAAATTGGAATCACACTAGTTGACAAAGCTATCTATTTCATCTCTGTACATGTTGTCCATATTGTTGGTAATAAGACCAGATAGTGCTGTGTCATCTGCAAATTTTATCAGGGGACAGGATTCATGCTTTTGTCTATGGTCTGCGGTGTACAAAGAAAACAAAAAAGGTGCTAGAACAGTTCCTTGAGGGGCTCCTGTATTAGTCAACACAATATTAGAATTGTATACTATAGAATTGGAATTGTTTTGAACTCTGACAAACTGAGGTCTATTTGTAAGATAGTCAAAAATCCATAGAATAGTTATAATATCAACATTCATGCCTGCTAGTTTTTGAACAAGTGAATGGCATTGCCTAGTATTAAAAGCACTACTAAAATCAAAGAACATAAGCCTGACACAAGAATTTGCAGTTTCTAAATGTGGGTACATTTTGTTGAGGACAAAAAGAACAGCGTCTTCAACATTTCTCTTACTTCTATAGGCAAACTGCAGTGGGTCAATAAAATCTGATACTAAAACATATAACTTATTAAGAACAAATTTTTCAAAAATTTTCATCGTGACAGAGGTTAAAGCAACAGGGCGAAGATCATTAAAAACTTTGACTGGATTCTTTTTAGGAACAGGTACTATGCATGACATCTTCCAAAGAGTAGGTACAACAGACTGAGTAAAAGACATGTTAAACAGAACAGTAAAAATACCAGCAAGTTGGTTAGCACATGTTTTTAGTAACTTAGGTGTAACTTTGTCAGGACCAGCAGCCTTTCGAGTGTTTAACTTAGTAAATGCTAAGCTTACATCCTTCTCACTAACTAATTGACTTTCAACCTCTCCTTCCTCCCCTTTCCTCCCCATTAATCCTTCCCATAACTGCTCTCTCTGACTAGAAAAATCTTGACAGTCAAAACGACAGTAGAACTTATTGAGGTCATTTACATATTCTTGAGTACATTCCCCAAGTTGTACACTCCCCCCTTTCTTACCTTTGAACCCAGACATTAATCCCATTCCCTCCCACACTCTTTGTATATTATTTTCTGTAAAATGTTCCTCAATTTTTTCCTTGTATTTTTCTTTCCCTTTTCGAATGTCCTTGTTTATTTCTTTCTGTATCTGTTTGTTAGTTTCTTTATCTAAATTGTTCTTGTAAGCCTGTTTCTTTTTGTTCAAAGTTAATTTAGTTTCCTTGGTGATGTAGGGTTTGTTGTTGGCATATATCTTCACTGTCTTTTTAGGTATTATAGTTTCTTCACAGTATATAGTCTGTAACGCTTTCCACTGCTTCATTTATTTATTTTAATAATTGTTTCAGTATTTGTTCTTAATGCTGATGGGCTCATTTATATGTGTGTGTGTGTGTGGAGAGGGGGGGGGGGTGGTGGTTGAGTGTGCGTGTGTGTCTTTGTGTGTGTGTGTTTAAACATGCCATTTTATGCTTATATGTGATGTTTGTTATTATTTCTTGCGATGTTTAATGTGTTTAATCGCATAATGGTGTACCGAATTTTTCAAATATTTATCGTTGTTAGATGTGATGATGTCTTTCCGGCTCCACTTGAAGAGAGTAAATACAGCAAAGTGCACTAGACTAAAGTTCGACCTGGACAAACTGCGAGACCCGGAGGGAAATTTGCACCACTGCTCAATTTGGGGGCTGGTGAAGTAGATGTCAACACCATGACCACCACCTTCAACTCAGCTGTGACAGATGCCGCCACTGAGATCTTTGGCAAGCACCGACTAAAGAAGAAGCCGTGGATCACACCTGAACTTTTGGATCTGTGTTATAAACGAAGAGAGATAAAAAAAAAAAAATAAAAAAAAAAAGAACACCTCACAGGGAGCTGATGTCTACCGAAAAATAAACAATGACATCCGAAAAGGCATGCGCACAGCAAAGGAGAACTGGATAGAAGATCAATGCCAGGAAATAGAGAACAGTCTGAACAAGAACAACAGCAACAAGGCCTACCAGACTGTGAAGCGGCTGACAAGTGTCAAACAGCCCAAAGTCTCCACGATCCAAAGCAAGTCTGGCATATGCCTTACAGAACTGAAGAACAAGAAGTCTTGGACAGATGGACAGAGTACTGCTCTGACCTTTACAACCATACACCAAATGGAGACCCATCAGTTCTAGCATGTCCGGAGAACAGAGAAGAAGAAAAATCCTCCCAATTCTCCAGGAAGAAGTTGAGGCAGCAGTGCAATCGCTAAAGAAAGGGAAGTCAGCGGGAGTGGACAACATACCCGCGGAACTGCTACAAGCATTATCACCATTATCTGTAACAAGATCTGGCAGAGTGGGGAAATACCTACAGCACCAACAACATCTATATCATGTGTTCATAGACTTCAAGAAGGCGTTTGACCGAGTCTGGCATGCAGCTCTATGGGCAACAATGGGAGTGGCCTATACCATGGACCCAGTCGCTTGTCATCATTCTTCACAAAAATGGTAACCTTCAGGAGTGTGAAAATTACCGCACCATCAGCCTCATCAGCCATCCCAGCAAGGTCCTCCTGAAAATAATACTAAACAGGTTAAAACCCCAAGCTGAACAAATCATAGCTGAAGAACAAGCAGGATTCAGGGCAGGGCGAAGTACCACTGAACAGATTTTCAACCTCAGAATAATCTGTGAGAAATACCTACAGCACCAACAACATCTATATCATGTGTTCATAGACTTCAAGAAGGCGTTTGACCGAGTCTGGCATGCAGCTCTATGGGCAACAATGAAAGTGTACAACATCAGCCCTAAAATTATTGAAGTCATCAAAAGCCTGTATGACAAGGCTACCAGTGCAGTCTTCTACAACAGCGCCATCGGGAACTGGTTCAGAACAACAATCGGTGTGCGTCAAGGATGCCTACTCTCTCCAACACTCTTCAACATCTTCCTAGAGCGCATCATGTCAGATGCTCTTGCAGATCATGAAGGCACAGTCAGCATAGGGGGTACAGCAATCTCCAATCTTCGTTTTGCGGATGACATTGATGGATTGGCTGGAGAGGAACAAGAACTTGAACAACTGGTACAGAGGCTTGACACCACCTCCAGAGCTTATGGAATGGAAATAAGTGCAGAGAAGACCAAATTGATGACCAACAACACCAATGGCATCAACACGGACATCAAAGTCCAAGGCCAATCCCTCAACACAGTGCATAGTTTCAAATATTTAGGAGCCATTGTATCAGACAATGGGTCCCGACAGGAAGTCCTCTCCAGGATCGCACAAACAACTGCTGCCCTGACAAGGTTGAAGCCCATTTGGAAAGACAGGACCATCAGTCTACATTCCAAAGTAAGACTGCTGCGCTCCCTTGTCATCTCCATCTTCTTATATGCTTGCGAAGCATGGACACTCACAGCAGATCTCCAATGAAGAATACAAAGCATGGAGATGAGGTGCTACAGAAGACTTCTGGGCATTTCCTATACCCAACACATCACCAACGACGAAGTCCGACAGACCATCACACAAGCCATTGGACAACACGATGACCTGCTCAAAGTGGTGAAGAAACTGAAACCCCGATGGTATGGCCACGTCACCAGATCATCAGGCCTTGCAAAGACTATTCTGCAAGCCACAGTGCAAGGAGGTAGAAGAAGAGGGAGACCGAAAAAGAGGTGGGAGGACAACATTCGAGAATGGACTGGTTTGACACTGAGCGAAGCCATCAGGGCTGCTGAGGACAGAGAAATATGGAGTATGCTGGTTAAACGATCATCTGTGGTGTCCCTACGACCTCCAGGTTACGGGACAGGATAGGATAGGATAGATGTGATGTTTGTATTATGTCTTACGATGTTTAACTGTTTTATCTCAGGTTTTACCGCATTGTTTAAATATTTATCCTCGCGAGCGTATGTGTGTGTGTATGCGTGCGAGCGCTTAGAGGAAGCTTTAAGTTTGGTTTTGCGCTATATAAAAAAAATAAATTATTAGTAGTAGCTAGTAGTACACAGGCGCTTGTATCTGGACACGCGAGCGCCTATGCATGTGACGCGTCTCCCTTTGGTTATCTATCTATATATATAAATTGCTTAGCCGGAAGTCCTTCTTCGCCTCTACTGTAAAGTTTGTCCGGTATGGACACTGATCTGGGCAGGTGCTGGGCGCTGCGAATCGGCCTGCTGTGCGCTCAAAACCCGCGAAATCGTTATAGCCGACATTTCCTTACCAAACGTTTAACCGTTTCTGAGATAAATAAATAAACAAAATGTCCACAAACTGCAATAGCCTCATTCCGCGCGCGGTTTCGATACAACCCGTGTCAAGAACCTGCCGTTCCGTAATACCGCAAATTTTGTTTTATTTCCATTCAAAACACTATTGCACTCATGTAACCAATCTTACAAAATTTTGTGTTTAACTAATTAAATTTGATTAATTAAAAATCGAATCGAGGTTTCAGCATGTTTTCCCATATAGACCAAAAAATTGATGGTCTTCATACGAAGCCTTGGTAGATCACTTAATAAGACATTCGCCTACCGTGCAGGCGAGCCAAGTTCAAATCTCCCGCGGGCCATATTTTTTTATGTTTTTTTTTTTTTACCACTTCAATATGGATATTTTTCTTTTTAATTTAGGCTTTTAACTTTTAACTTATTTATTATTATTATTATTATTATTATTATTATTATTATTATTATTATTATTATTATTATTATTATTATTATTATTTATAAACTAAGAATAATAATAATAATAATAATAATTATTATTATTATTATTATTATTATTATTATTATTATTATTATTATTATTTTATCTTATATCAAATTTTATTTTAAAATCTTGGTGTTTTTTTAATGATTTCTATTTGTATTATTCTATATTCATTATTATTATTATTATTATTATTATTATTATTATTATTATTATTATTATTATTATTATTATTATTATTATTACCAAGGATCGGGATGGGGTGGTACGTGTAGGTAAAAGGGGGCTACGGGTAGGTTTAAAGGGGCATGGGTAGGCATAACGGGGATACGGGTATATATAAGGGGGGGGGGGGGGGTGGTGATGGACACGCTGAGGTGTTGGGCACTTTTCTTCACCATCTGCCAACCTGCATCTTCCATTGCGGCGGTTTTGCTGTTCAGCCAGCCTGGCCAACCTGCGTCTACCACTGCGGCGGTTGCCGACCAGCATCTTTCACTGCGGCGGTCTTCAGGCTTCGTTTAGCCCACACCTGCTCACAGAGGCGCTCAGACCCACAGCGGTCCAGCATGCCTAGATGATGAGGACGCATTGTCGGCATGGTAAAGGGGGCCTGTCCGGCGGTGCTGTCTGGAAGTTGAAGCTGCTGTCACCGACTGTGGGTGATCCCGATGCGTCAATCTCCTTCAACTATCAAACTTCATTTTCACCTCGATAGGGCTACGTTGAGTTCGGCGACGGTCGTGCTGCGTGGTGGGCCCGCCTCGCTTGACTTCCGCCTGCCTCGCCTACGGCAGTCCTCCACCTTTCACTACGATTGGGCGACGCAAGGCTCCCTGTGGAGAGTGGCGACCTCCGGACGACAGGTTTTTACCGCCAGTGGCTCCTTGCGTTCGCCTACCATCCCTCCTTCGGCCTTGCTTGGGCATCTTCTTGTGGCCTCTTCGGCGCCTTCACACGAGCCACTTCGGCACCACAGGACCGACCCCGCGTCCTGCTCGATGTTCTTAACCACACCCGACTGCACATCCTATGCGCTCCTCCTCCCTCCAGACACTCTTACTTCAGCGACTTTCTTCAACTACTATAACTTCTTATTCTACTGATCAGCTGCCTTCGTGCGCTCCGCATCATGCGAGATTCTTATTTCACCGGACTTCTTATTTGACTGATTAGCTGCCTTCGTGCGCACCGCATCATGCGAGACTCTTACTTCATCGGACTTTTTTCTTCATCGAACATTCTTACTACAAATTGACTTCTTATCTTCAACGAATCGTCTTATCTACGTCTCTTATACGCCAAGTGTGTCCAGAGACATAAATCTACCTAACAAACAACAAACAACAATGGACGATTCCGGTGGGGCCGGGTAGCTCAGTTGGTATATCTTGCTAGTAACCGAAAGGTCGCTGGTTCGAATCCCGGATTGGTCAACGTGTGATCATATTATTTTCCCCTTTACCAACAACTGGCCCGCTGGTGTCAGTATAAATCGGTCCAGTAGTCACCTATATACAATACAATACAAGGTTATTGCTTTAGGTCCAGCGGACTCTTCCGAGCCAAATCAGGACCAGAGAGACGTTATCTTAAAATATTATAAAATGATTCAAGTCTTAAAAAACGAGCCTGTTACTCTTAAATACACAAACAAACTTTCACATGACACCTCTTTAAGAGACTTCTTTAAAACTGATGGATTAAAAATATATTCTCTTTCTTCAATCAAATCACTAAATTCAGTCCTAATAAAATCCAAACTAAACAAAACATGTCGATACGATTTATATGCGATAAAACAAACCAACATCATGTAAAAATTGAAACAGATGTTGACCATTACAAACTTTAAAAATCTCTTTGAAAGGTATGGAACCAAAATATGTTTCCCTTTCTACAATCAAATCAGCACATTCAGACATAAAATGGCGAACGGAAAAAGATTGATCACATGCAAAGCACCATGGTGGTTCTTCTCCTTTTAAAAGGAAACTGTGGGTGACATAAGTATGCCCAATATGAAGGCGAGATAACACTGTTTCTTCTTTGCGAGTGGATGCAAAGTTAGGCAAAGAAGTGGACAAATCGGGAAGAATTTGAAATAATTTGTTGTTGACATGGTTAGACCAGTCAGTCTGCCACAGTCGTTTACAATAAGATCCAGTCATACAACGTAGGTCAGAGTAGGGCACAAACTGGAAAATCTCTGGAGGGAAATCGAGATGTAGAGCATCTTTAGCCGCTCTGTCTACTGCAATATTGCCGCGGATGCCCATGTGACCAGGGACCCACATAAAAACTATCTTTTTACCCTCAGAAACAAGTTGTGTATGGAGGTCATGGATCTCTGCCAGAAAAGGGTGTGATATCTTTCTCGTGGAAAGAGCCTGGAGTGCTGACAATGAATCGGACATGATTAAAAATGAGGTTCTTTTGGATTGATAAACTTGTTTCAGAGCTAAATGAATTGCCTTGAGCTCAGCTGTATAAACAGAACAAAAATCAGGTAAACGCTGTTGCAAAGGCTGGTCTAAGTGTCTCTCGGAGACAGACGCAGCAGCAACTGAATCTCCTTTCTTTGACCCGTCTGTAAAAAGTTGTTCATATCCTGGGTATAATGCACACTGTTCTAAATAAAGTTGGTTATATACGGTTTCAGAGGTATTGTTTTTAAGGAAAGCGGACAACTGCCAATTAATGTTTGGGGTACATAATTTCCATGGGGGAGCTTCAGTCCGAAGTTCATCGTCGTTGATGGAAGCAACATCAATGCCTGCTTTTTCCAGATGAGCTTGCATTCTGATGCCAAACGGAGGGATTGTGTTAGGTTTGGATTCAAATTTCTGAACAAAATCTGGGTTGAAAACACAGTCATAAGCAGGGTTCATAGGATCAGTTTTTAATTTTAAATAGTAATTCATTGACAATTTTGTACGTCTCAGCTCCAGCGGGGGTTCGTTAGCTTCCACGTAAAGGCTTTCACAAGGGGAAGTGCGAAACGCACCCAAAGCAATGCGTAGTGCCTGATGGGCAACTGGATCTAGCATCTTAAGATAAGATTTTCTAGCAGAACCATAGACAATGCAACCATAGTCTAACTTGGATCTAATTAAAGAACGATATAACAGCAATAAAGTTTTCTTGTCAGCACCCCAGTCTGTACCACTGATAACCTTGAGCAAATTGCAGGCCTGTTGACATTTAGTTTTCAAAATTTTCAGATGAGGAATGAAAGATAGCTTTTGATCAAAAATAACACCCAAAAATTTGACTTGTTTGACCGCCTTTATTGGAGTTTTATTGAGGAGAATAGTAGGGTCTTGAATAATTCCCCGGTGCTGGGAAAAGTGAATACATTCAGTTTTTGCTTCAGAAAATTTAAAACCATTTTGTAAAACCCAGTCTTCAACGGCCTTGACACATAACTGTAGCTGACGTTCTGCAGATGCCAAAGTTTTACCTTTGGCTACCAATGCAAAATCGTCGACAAATAAAGAATTGTCAATTCCCCGTTTAACGGAACGAACAATGTTATTTATTTTAATATTAAACAGCAAGGGAGACAAGATGCTACCCTGAGGCACTCCCATCTCCTGTTCTCTCGTAGCTGACAAAGATCCCCCAACCTTAACCTGAAAAATTCTGTCTGTTAGAAAATTGGATATAAACAGAGGTAAATGTCCCTTCAAACCCATTTCTTGTAAATCTGAAAGAATGCCATATTTCCATGTGGTATCATAAGCTTTTTCCAAATCAAACATGATGGCAACGACATGTTCACCCTGGACGAACGCGTTACGGATAAAAGTTTCCAGTCGCACCAGGTGGTCAACAGTACTTCGACCACTTCGAAAGCCACACTGAGTGTTGGATAAGATATTATTGGTTTCTAGATACCACAGTAAACGAGAATAAACCATTCTTTCTAGCGTCTTGCATAAGCAAGACGTTAAGGCTATTGGTCTATAGTTTGTCGGGTTAGTATGGTCTTTGCCAGGTTTAGGGATGGGTACAATAATGGCCTTTCTCCAGGAGGGAGGAAAGGTGCCAGTGATCCAGAGCTGATTGAAGATGTCCAGCAGTTGAGACCGTGAGTACCTTGTTAAATGTCTGAGAAATTGATAATGTACATCATCCGGTCCAACTGCTGAATCTGCACTTTTGTTAATTGCATCATCAAGTTCGACTAATGAAAACGGAATGTTGTAATCTTCAGAATTATCGGAGGTAAAATGTAACTGTTGTTTTTCTTTACGGGTTTTAACTGTTTGAAAAGGGCCAGAATAATTTTCAGAGGAAGAATTTGCAGCAAAAGAAGAAGCCAAAAGATCAGCTACTAATTTTTTATCTCCGATTACGTCACCCTGCACAGTAAGGCATGGGCTCACCTGTTTGTTACTTCTATTTTTGAGTTTGCGGACTACTTTCCACACCTTCGACAGTTTCGCTTTTGAATTAAGCGTGGAGCAGAAACCTCTCCACGATTCCTTTCTCTTTCGTTTGAAGAGCTGTCGGCATTGCGCTCGCAAACGTTGGTGGTTTTGTTTATTTTCAGTGCTTGGGTGTAAAAACATAGTTCTTAAAGCTTTTTTACGAGCTTGCTGAAGTTTTCTACATTCATCGTCAAACCAGGGTTTTTTAAGTGTGTGAGGGTTTGACGAAGTTTGCGGAATGGACTCCTTGGCACTGTTAATAACTATGTCAGTATAAAGCTGTATTGGATCTAAGGCATTTGAAAATTCCTGGTTCTTAGCACGTAGCTGGGCCTCAGACAGGTTAGAAAACAGACTCCAGTTAGCTTGTTTCAGTTTCCACCTGCCATGAGTTTGCTCAAGGTTATCTGAATCATGTTTTAATAAAACCGGGAAATGGTCGCTGCCATGGAGATCTTCTAAAACTGTCCATTTAAAATCCAAAAGTAAGGAGGGATCACAGATCGATATATCAATGTGGGACAAAGAAGCAGTTCTAGAACAGGAAAAAGTTGGAGCACCCTCGTTCAAAGTTACTAGGTTTAACGAGTCTAAAATGTCTTCAATTATTTTACCCTGAGAATCGGTACGATCACTACCCCACAGGGGAGAGCGTCCATTAAAATCTCCCAACAACAAAAAAGGGGGAGGTAACTGTTGGACCAAATTCTCAAGTTCACTTTTAGTTACATTTATTGATGGTGTCAAATATAGAGAACAAACTGTGAGGGATTTAAAAAGAGATACTCTAGCTGCAACTGCTGGTAAACTTGTATTAAGTAAAATTGGATTAAATGGGACATTTCTATGGATAAAGAGTGAAACGCCTCTAGAAGATAAACAATCTAGAGAGGAATAACCAGTAATATCTATAGGATGTTTTTCTGACAGGAGAGTTTCCTGAAGGGCCAATACTTCAGGTCGATGCTCTGTCATCAGACAGCATAGCTCCTCATAATTTGCCCTTATCCCTCGGATGTTCCATTGTAAAATGGACATAAAAATTAAGTAAAAGAATGCTAAAAGTTTCATCTCCGAGAGCACAATTATGTCTCTGTATCTTTTGGACCCTCGTCCATCTCTTCATGTTCCATCAACCCCCCGAAACGGTTCTCCGTTTCGAGAGGCTGCTGGGGCTTGGAAGAAAGGGGTCCGGGCCTTTGATTCTTTGTCAAAGACCCGGAACCCGAGCTGCCAGCGGACTTCCTCCCCCTCTCCCCAGCACCAGATTTTATATCTTCCCTCTCCCCTTCACCCCTGCCAATCTTTCCCTCTCCTCCTCTGACGCTCTTCTGCTGGGTAACTAGGATTTTAGTCGCCCCAGCAACTACCCGGTCGCTAAAACCGGTCGTTGCTGGTGCGGTGGCATGAGGCCTAGCCTCCTTCGTGGCAGGAGTGACGGCTATTGGCGCGGCCGTCTGCGCGCTTGGAGTGACGGTTTTTGACGTGCCCGTCGGCACGTTCTCCAGTGGATTCGGTGGGGCTGGAGAAACCCCCTTCTGGGCAAACAAAGCAAGCATCTTTTCGAGAGTATCCATCCGTTTGCACAACGTTTCCAAAATCTGTGTTATTTTACTCATGGCAGTGTCCATTGTCGGGTGTGCGCTAGGTTCCACATGAGATGTGGAACCCGCCACAGCCGCAAAGGACCTCTCTTTAAGCACCGGCCTACTTGCAAGAACTTTTTTCCTTGCGTCGCCAAAGGAGCAACTCTCAGTGGCCCGCACCTTTTGGATTTCCAGCTCCAACTGCCACTGAGGACAGTCTTTGGAGCTGGACGAATGATTCCCGGCGCAATTCACACAGCAAATCGGATTTTTGCATTCGTTTTCGTGTTTCTCTTTACCACAATCACGACATATTTCCTTGCTTTTACAGTTCTTGCTACCGTGACCAAATCTTTGGCACCGGTAGCATCGCAACGGTGATGGTACAAACGGCGTCACCTTCACCCTAAGGTACCCCACCTTGAGTGACTCCGGCAATTTGGCCATAGCGAAGGTCACAAAAAGTGTGTTGGTGGGGATACGTTGGGATCCCTTGGTGACGAAGACCCGCTGGACTGCTGTGACCCCCTGGCTGGAGAGCTCACCACGGATTTCCAATTCTGACATGTCGATCAAATCCTGACATCGGATGACTCCCTTGGAGGAATTCAACCGTCCATGCACAGAAACTTTGATTTGTCTATCAACGAAGACAGTCGAATCCCTCTTTAGAAGACTATCCGATGCCCTTTTGGTTGAGCACTCCACCAGGTAGGCCCCAGATCTCAGTTTTTTCACATCTTTGAACCCGATTGTGCAAACGGATTGAAAACCCTTCTGTATTGCGAACGGAGACAGCTTGCCTAGTGGCATAGCCGGATCCGCCCCCTCTACAACCAAAAAACGAGGCCAGGCCCCTTCTACCCCCGATGCACAAGCTTTCTGTCTCGTGTCCATGTCACTGTCCGTGTCCGAGTCCGGTCCGTCATCACGCAGTCGTCGTTTATTTGTGGAAGCCATGTTATTAATTTATGAATTCATCCCCCCTGCTCCCCACCCACCACGGAGTCCAACAAGGGGATGCGTCCAAGCGGAAAATCCAGCAAGGGAGCGCACCAGGGCTACAGGGGGGATATACACCCAGACAATCCCGCACTGCCACTACGGTTTTGTTCAAGTTTGACCCATGAGCCGCAGCCTTCTAGCAGAGCTAGGGCAATACACGACCAGCCGCTTGACTGACGCGGGCCACGCCAGCCTCCCGTCTAGGAGAAGTCCGGGCCAAAGAGGTGTGTTAGTGTGAGGGACCGCAGTCCCTCAGGGACCTCAACCTCCAGGATCCCATTCTCCCCCGACACGGGTTGCCCTGCACGGCAAACGCAGGGGGCCAAGAGAAGGCCACAGAGAAAAGGAAGGGTAGAAAAAGAAGGAATGATGGGGAAAAAGAAGACAGGGAAAGTCCGGTAAGGCAGAGGAAAGGAAGTCAAAACTGCATAGTATACTGGGAGAATTTAAGGGTGAAGAGAATATAGGTGAAAGGACCAATAAGACAGAAACAAGACAAAAGAGAAGAAAAAGGGGTAGGCAACTTGGTCACCCAGCCAGAGAGAGGCATGGGGTCCACCCCCGGCGCGCGGAGCCGAGCCCGTGGGGGCAGTCACCTATATGCGAAAGTGTCGTGTGACTATAATCTACAAACAACAACAACGATTCCTTTCATCCATACCTGCGAAACGATCAACGGGGAAGTATCAAGGAGGGTACAGGTAGGTTACAAGGGGGGTACGGAAGGTATCAAGGGGGTATGGGGAGGTATCAAGTGGGTTCGGGGAGGTATCAAGGGGGGTATGGTGAGGCATCGTGGGGGGGGGACGGGGATTTATCAGGGGGGGGGGGGGGTATGGTGACGTATCAAGGGGGATATGGGGAGGCATCATCGTCCAAATGAAACTCGCAGACAACAGTTGTCTCTCTGTCTACATTTTAAACAGCAACCTGTGTACCCTGGCTTGCCAGGGTACAAAAACCACTAGTAATCGATAAAATTATAGATAACCAAAGGGAGACGCGTCACAGGCATAGGCGCTCGAGTATCCAGATACAAGCGCCTGTGTACGTACATGTAGTAGTATCACGGAGCACACGGCAAAGTGCACTGAGAGTTATCTCCCATAAAAGTGGATTTCCCGTTCCATCTGTCTAGTCAATTTATCGTAAATAGTAATATTAGATATTCCATGAATCACCTTTGCTTGAATAGCGACTTTAATAGGGTAAAGGAAGAGGAGAAGTATACACTTATAGAGTAGAGGAGAGTGGAGAGATGTACGATCTTTTATGATTGCGCAGTTGCTAGATGGCGATGCACCACAACCTGGTCGAGTTCGAGTAGTAAATTAGTCTCCATACACGGGACATAAATTATAGGACACTATATAGGCCTCATCTACTATACTCTCTTATGTAGAGAGATAGAGAAAGAGAGAGAGAGGGAGTACAGCGTTAAAAAAACGAAAGAAGAGACTTCCGAGCTTGTGGATGCAGTATATTCTCTGGACCTGATGGAGGTCATCGAAGTTCTTGTTTACTTCAAGTTCTGTCTCCTACTCAACCTACCTATTGTGTACTCGATGAGTCGGGTTAAGAGGTAGGTGTCAAATCATTAGTCCATGAACATTTACTATAAGGTTTAATCCTAGGAGACAGGATAGGTGTCTGGATCTGGATCTGGATAGCCCGCCTGTGGATGTTGATTGGCGGGTGCGCCACAGAAGCCGATGACGACTATCAACGTGACGTTTTAAAGTGTTAAAGTATGAGTCCTACGGAATTGAATTTCACGGCAATTTCGATGTTTTCTAACAAGGACAAGCTTATACAAGTATCTTTAAGTTTAACCATTTTGCAACCAAGAGAGAATTGCAGGGATGTTGCTAGGAAATTTTTTCTTCGGCGATTTGGCCGAAACAGCCGTGAAACTTTCGGCTTTTTACAGAAAGTTTCGGCTCTCTCTTCCAAAGCAGTCTCACAAGTTTTTTGACTAGATTCACTACGTTAACGTGCACCCTCCACCTCCATATATTAAAGGTGTTCTGTGGATGCATATCTTTGTAATAAAACATGATTTTAAGAGTAGAATAAGAACATTGAAAAGAAATTTTATTTTCTTAAATTTTAGACACACAAAAACAATAAAAAGTTTAGACTGTCCCTTGACAGAATACAATACTGTCAGAGTTTCTGGGTTTAACCTTAATAATTATCGAATCCTCACCTAAACGGCAAGCGTACAGCACAGGAATATCGCAAAAATGGACAAAATTGAGCCGATTCACCCGTGAAAACTTCGGCTCGGCGAGCCGACATGACAGACAGTTTATCGGCTTTTTAATAAAAATTTCGGCTAAAAGCCGAAAATCTGACCCAAACGACATCCCTGGAATTGAAATATTAAACCATTTGCCAGCCAACTCAGGCTCCTATATAAAATAAAATAAAATAAAATAAAATAAAATAAATTCTTGCTTGAACAGTAATATTACAGATAACTGTGTAACACTTATAGTATACATTTCTTAAAGGTAATATAATTTTCTACACAAATATATATGGAAAAAAAGATTTTAAAAAATATATTGTTAATCCAAAAGGGAGATAGTGAGAAAGAGAGATCTGGGAGGCAATCACATCGAATTAGTTGTATTTTTGAATTATAGTGTTCCTTTCAAATATGTCCCTTTTTGCAGAATAGATCAGCTTTGCGAGCATGCTGGTGGTTGGGTTTTGGGCAGAGCTAGAGGGTGGGCTGCCACCCACCAATAAAAGGGTTATCATACTAGCTTATGAATGTTAATTGTTATACAGCTAATGTTCTAAGCTTTCCAGTGGTAGGTATTGATTTTGCTGACGGTTTAACTATACCGAGAAAAAAAACATCACAATGTCAATGAATATGGTGATGATTAGAATAGATAACACAGCATTGGCATATTTTGTCGCACTATTGTATGACAAGATAAGTCTTCATAAACAGTCAAGGGGTTAAATATTGTAACTATTGTACATACTGTTACTTGAAAAAATCAACATTGCAGTTAATCTTACTTTGATTTTGTTGTACATCCTGCTTTTACTTGGCCCAAAAGAACTGTAGTGTAAGCTTACACCCTATTAAATTTATGTTAGGGTGTGAATACTCCTCACTATGTTTTATAGAGCCGGTCTTATGAAATCTCTGCAAAATAGTGAGATTATGAATACCCCTTGCTGTTAAGAAATGTGCAGCGGAGTAAGTGAGTTTATAAGTACTGCACCTCATCTGATTGCAGAGAAGACAGATGCCCAATTTTTACAACTGATCAGTGGGCTGCAAAAGACAGGGAATGTACCGATGGTAAAAAGTTCCACTGCTTGGAAGATTCAAATGGAAAGGTTGTTGTGCGAGGATGTTATGAACTACTCTTTTGTAATCAAGGTAAGACATATATACACACACACACTAGTCTAAATATTACTACTAATAGAACTTTATATCTGCTATTAATATACCTTTTCCTGCTTACACAGCTGTTGCTATTGCGACTGCTGCTGCTGCTGTTACTACTACTACTACCTTCTACTACTACTAAACTACAAACATTTGTATTCCACCAAATCTAGTCAAAAATACGCTACTCTATAGGCTTATACCAACACTTTCTCAACATGCACGCACACCCACACACACGCACACACACACATATATCCTTAACATGAGTCATGAATACCAAGTAAAAGAAGAAGCAAATCAAAATAAACAGTCGAGTGGGTGGTCAAACTGGATGGATCAAAGAGTCTACTACTACTACTACTACTACTACTACTACTACTACTACTACTACTACTACTACTACTACTAGCACAAGAGTACTATAGTATACTTATTAATATTGCTTCTGTTTTTAGTTTGACTAGAAGTTTACATTCTTCTAATTCTATTTTTAGAATCATAGTCATAGGAAGGATCACATTAGGATTTTCAGTCTTGCAGATTTTGTTTTTGTTAAATCTTTTTTTTACTTTAAACTTTCATGTATTATTAGTGGTATGCATTTTGTTGACTCACAGGCATAGCAATGTATACATGTTCATCTCCCTCCCCCATCTTACCCTTTCCCCTCACATGTTTTTCTTCTCCAGATTTTTGCAAATCTGTGAGAGATGAGTCCAAAATAGTCCAAATATGATAGTTAAAAAAAAAAAGCAGTCTGATCGCTGTTTGTCCCCTGTCCGTCCATCTATGCAAGACTTTAAAGTGGCTAAGTACTCAGAAACTATTTTTATGTAGCTCAACCCAATTTGGTAGGTTGGTGTATACATGAGACCTCGAAAATGATCAGTGAACGAATAAGTTCACTTCAAGGTCAAGGTCACAGGGTCAGTAAATGTTAGTCAAAAAATGGCACTTTTTTCCCAAAGTTTTTGATATTGAACGATTCTTAGGTGCATGATAGATATTAATGAAACATATGCCACACACATTTGGTCAATATATATCCAAGATCAAGGTCACTGGAGCTTTCCAAAGTCAGTTTGTATGGGTACTTTGAAGTGACCTTGACCCTAAACTATAAGAGATAAAAAGTCTAAACTTGTTGTATGTAGAGATAATGGATTGATCTGTCATAGAGAGAACCCTCGTTTATCATGGTAGATAGGTTCCAAGACCGGCTGCAATAGCTCAAAATCCGCAAAGTAGGGACACCATATTTACAGTATTTATTTAACGTGTATTCTGACTTTTAAAACCCTCCCTTTATGTATGGTTAACAAACCACCCTTTACAGTAATGTACAAATACATACAGTATGTACATGTATACAGTACACAGGCACAAATGTTAAGCAATAAAACATCATATATCGTGACTATTTTCGAAATTTCTGGAAAGTCCGTAAAATATTTTCTTATATAATATAATGAAAAAAATCTGCGAAGTTGTGAATCCGCGAATGTCGAACTGCGAAGTAGCGAGGGTTCACTGTATTATGTTTTTGATCTTCAAGGACAAGGCCATTTTAGGCTTTACAAAAACATTAAAAATTAGGCATCACATAGTGGAATGGCTCTTTGTTTGACACATATTATGCATCAATGTGTGTTTGGCACATAGTATGCATCAACATTGGATTATTTTGTCATATGTGAGCATAAAAAGTCATGTTAAGGTCAAGGTCACTAAATGTCAAGGTCATAATAAGGTCACTGCTTTTTGGCATAATATGATTTTTGCTGTAGTTTATTTAATTGTACAATAGTGTCCATTTGGAGCCAGAGGTCAAGATCATGTGAAGGTCAAGAACATTGCAAGAACAAAGTTAGTATTACTTTGTATGTTAATACCATCATTTTAGTTTTTCTGGGCACTCATTTTCTAGTAGAATATTGCGAGTTCCATAAGTAGCATGTGAAGCATATGGGCTTTTGCCCTTCTAGTTTTAATTCATGTATGGACTTGTAATTCACTTTAAAAAAAAAATAGTTACCTTAATTAATCACTTTTGTTGTTGTTGCTGCAGTTGTCTTGTTTGTGTGAGAACAAAACAGAACTGGACAGAACACACATTTCTTATTTTTAAAGACTTACAAATGCTTATGGCTGTCTTGGAATATATTCATATTGCTTCAATGCTTGATATCTTGCTCTTTCTGTTTTAGGTGCTCACCCAGTGTTGGAAGATAATTACTTCTTTTGTGACAAGTGCAGCTCAGGCTTCCAGCCTGAGAATCATCGTCCTTCCAATGAGTTTGAGAAAACCAAATGTGAACCACACACCAAAGAATGTAACCCTGATTTCGGGCATTGGGAATGTCGAAAAGCAACATCAACAACAGACAGAGGCTGCATGTGCAATGAAACACTTGGATATTCACTGGATCCTTCTTTCCAGAATATTTCAGCCTGTGGTTGCTTTTCTAAGCAAGACGCATGCCCTAGTCCAGCCTGCGTATTCACTGGCTGCCCAGATGATTTTGAAAAAAACAGCAGAGGTAAACCACTTATGATATATGGGGTTTTCTTTCCAAAGTAGAGGTTGCTGAAGATATGTAATTAAGCTGTTTTACTTGTGATGTTTAGATTAGAATGTGGAAGTTATGAAGAAAAACTTTAGCATCTGACTTTGTAGTAAAACACATTCATACACATAGACACGTACACACAAACATGTACACACATTGTTTAACCTAATACATCATTCAAGTAAGTCTCACAGTACTGTGTGAATTACTGAATATAAGGTTTTGTAGTCTGTGTACTGTATAGCTAGTCTACCACTTTAAATGAATACATTGACAGGCACTTTGTTGGCTTATTGTGTGTTACTTTGGAACGAATGGCATCAGAATCAGAAACTTTTATAAATTGACATTGCCATTGTGAAGTATTTTTCTGGAATGTGTGTTGTATTAATTGTTGCAATCTTGTTTTTTTCAGGATTTTGTGAACCTGTCATTCCAACAACACAACTTTCGTAAGCCTCCAAGACTATTATTATTATTGTTATTAAGAATATTTATGTGCCTAATCTAGACGCTGTAGGCGCTTACATGAAACAGAACAACTTTATCATAAAACAAAATGAGAAAAACTCATTCACTATTAACAGTTACCTATACAAACTACCACCTTTACCACCTTTATACAAACTAATGACTCTAATACTTACACACGCACACACAGGCGAACACACTCACGTGCACACACACACACACGCAAATTATAACTTTTCAGATCCGTTTCATTGATTTTAATCGGTGGAAGGAAAATAATTAGTTTTAAGAGAGGGTTTAAATGACTAAATTGGAGATGAATTACTAAGAGAAACAGGCTATTACTAGGGCCCTGATAAGAGAAAGCAACTTCACTATATGACTTAGTACTCACAGATAGAACTGCAAACAGACGGGTGTCAGAGGAACAGTGAAGTTGTCTAGTATATAAATGTGAACAAGGTCAGCAATATGTTGAGGACGCTGAAGCAAAGGGACTAGTGGTGATGTCCGTGTTTGTATAAAAGAATGTACATGTATGTTTATAACTCTTGTCAGTGTGCTGTGTCACTATGTGTGTAGATGAGTATGTGAGGATGGGTGGGTGTGTGCATGCATGCTTGTGTGTTTGCATGCATTATGTCAACTACGATGTACACAGATAATCAAATATAAATGCAAAATGGAAAATGAATGGAATAAATCGAATGTTATAGATTTAATTTTCAAGAAATAGCAGAGGTAATCAAAGTGCCTAAGATGCAGCAGTTCACAGTACTTAGTCAAAATTTAGCACGTCTGAATAAGAATGTATTTTAAGAGCTTGGAGTTTGTAAAGTCTTTCTTTATCTTGGAAATCCCTTAAAATAGTTGGGATCAGAACAAGCTAAATGTGAGTTGCATGCCATATCTCAAGAACCACTTAACAGATTTTGACAAAACTTCATTGGAATATTACTGGGTTAGTGGCCAGCCTCACGTGCCATCATATTTGCTCTATCACAAAAGGCGAGGTCGCTGGGGTCATGTTTTTTGTGCTAAGCACGATTTGCTCTGTATCTAAAAAACGACTGCACCATTTTTGTTAATTTTTAGTATACAGATACTCTCAACTCATGGCCAATTATTCGATGGCAGACCAGTTGTCGGTTGGTCTGCCTGTTATTTGAAATTTCACTGTTTTGTTCAAAACAATTTTTGCTTTATCTCAAGAATGACTTAAAGCGATTTTACTGCCAAGCATTTTTTTTTTTCAATTATATTTGTACTTTCTCAAATATCAAAGTTACTGTGGTTCATCATTTTCAAAAGCGTTTTGCCCTGTTCTGTACTGTTTACACCAAAATTGACTTGGCCGATTTTGATAATTTTTTGCTTGCAGGTAGTTGAGATAGCGGCCTATCATTCCAGGTTTAATTTTACCTCTCTGGGATAAAGGCAAGTTACAACACCAACAAGAAAATTAACCCTTTTCCCTTTTTAAAAATGCTGATTTTGAGCTATGTGTTGGAGTGTCTGGAAATATATTTGAATGACTGGCCATGTTTTCATTACGATAGTGATGATAATGATGATGATTGTTATTATTATTATTTATTATCATTGTCATCATCATCATCATCATCATCATCATCATCATCATCATCATCATCATCATCATTTCAATTAAGCCTCTTGTTACCTTTTATGGTTATTAATGCTTTGTTTCTTTTACAGCACTACTCTACCAAGTTCAACAACTGTTAAATCAGAGGACAGACCTACAGACTGGGTTGCAATTCTAGTTCCAATAATTATTGGTTTATTCTTGGTTGCAATAATAGGTGTTATACTTGGTGAGTGAATTACGAATGCCTACATTTCTCTGTTGGTTTTGCTGTTAGTGGTATAGTGATTGGTTTTGACCCACATCCCTGATTCTATACTTCTCTGCTTGGATAATCATAGTGTAAAGTCTGCTGAATAGGACCTGCTGATTCCTTATGCCATATTATCTTGACAGTTGAATACTTCTACGTCAATGATAAATTGCACAATGACAGCAGCCTAAATGTGCTGAACTCGCTCGTTCTGACAAACCTTTTTTTTCTTGCTGAGCAATGTCTTGTCTCTTTAATTTTTGCTTTTGACTTAGACTAATAGAGTGAATATTATTGTTGGTCTGCACCAGTGTTCATGCAGTGATTATAAGTTATTGCTGATCATGATTTTGACATGAACATGACGTAAAGCCATCGTTATGGGCTTGTAACTGTTTAAAGTAGGTAGTAAAGTTATGCATAGGACCACACTATTGTAGTTGCAAAAAGATTATGTTTAGACAAACTTGGGCTCATGTGACAATTTCATGGTTTTCTACAGACTTTGGTAATACTGGTGTTGCACACATGGCAATGCAAAAAGTACTCTCTAGTGAATTTGTACTGCAGTTATATATTGGAGTACCATATTTTTTACAGTCTACAAGATGATACACATTATAAACTGCACACCCCAAATTTACTAAAATTCTTAATTGTATCCATACATAAGGAGCGACATATTATAAGATGCAAAAAAAAATAATGAAGACTGTTATGAATCTTGACTTCATTCGGACAGATTTTAACCACACATTAGGCGCAGCATATTATTAGATGCATGGGTTGATGTCAAGGAAAAAGTATCACCTTGTAATTCGTAAAATATGGTATTTCTTCGTATCGACTTTTGAGTCTGAGGCAATTTTTCAATCTTTAAGACTAGATAGTATGATCATAAGAGAGTTTATTATTCTACATTATTGTTATAAAATCTCTCTGATAGGCGTATTAAATTAATAAACATTTTGCTGGCCATTGTTGAAAATTAGGCCAAAACGCATGAAAGCGGTGATGTTATAGAAGTTCCCCCGGCCCCTGTGTGTGTGTGTACTTACCTGAACGCATAACCTATAATTGTTAGGAAAATGCAGATTTTAGCAATAAAGATGTTAACTGGGATTTGGGGATATGTATCGTTTTAAATAGTTTCAAAACATGTTCTTTTTGTGAGATGCCATGTGCTGTATGCATTCTTCATTGTGGGTAACAAAGATTAGTTGACTTGACTTGGCAGTAAGCACCTGTCTCTTTAATATAATATATATCTATATATCTATCTATCTGTCTATCTATCTATCTATCTATCTATCTATCTATCTATCTATCTATCTATCTATCTATCTATCTATCTATCTATCTATCTATCTATCTATCTATCTATCTATCTATCTATCTATCTATCTATCTATCTATCTATCTATCTATCTATCTATCTATCTAGCTATATATGTTGTAATATTATACTTCATAGGCACATACCAATGTAGATATATATTCTATTCTTTTTCAGGCGTATGCTATTGCCGGAGGAAGCAAATGCTATTGCCGGAGGAAGCAAATACAAGTTCATCTCCACAAACCGCAAAAGAGCTAGAGCTGAACCAAGGTAAAAATGTAAAAGATTTTGACACTATGACCCTTGTGTCTCATTTTTTTCTCCCAGTGGTTTTCGCTAGAACATATCATGGAGAGTGGGGCAAAAGACCCAGTGCCGCCAGTTACCCTTTTGTCTCATGAGGATTTGTTTCCATATGACATGACCTGTGCGTCGAAGTGCAGCAATCTGTACTAACAGTACACACTCACATTTTACACACAAACACACATTTATTATTCAAACATGTGGTCAAACAGGCAGATTGCTATTAGAACACGGAAGACAAGCACAAAAACGTTTGAAAAGTGTGCAACTAGTAACTAATGACTTTCTTTCTGAGTAACTGCATTAATTGGGAACTTTGTGTTGCAGGCCAACATGTTTCTATATTGACTGTGGGAAAACTGGTTATCTCTGGAAATAATACTACAGCAAATATTAGCAAACCAAGGATAATGCAAATGGGAGAGAATGCAATGGTGGTAATAAAGAATGGAAATCAAGTTCCAACAGAAGAAGAAGAAGGAGCATCATCTGTTTCTGCAAGAAATTATGCTTCTTCACCTTTGCCTGAAGCTGAGGAGTGCTCACCTTTATTGCCTGCCCCTGCTCCTGCATGTAGTGGACCTTCTTCTTCTAAGCAGACATCTGTGCCTGAACAAACCACACAGAGATTTCCTGTTGCATCAAAGCGCACCAGTGAGAATTTCCAACCCACTCCAGATGAAAATCAACCCGCTGAAGGACCGTCTGCTCCTCCCATGTCTCTACCTACTGCAGAGCCATCTGCTCCTCCTGAGTCTCTTCCTCCTGCAGAACCGTCTGCTCCTCCTGAGTCTCTTCCTCCTGCAGAACCATCTGCTCCTCCTGAGTCTGTGCCATATCCATCTGCTGGTGTAGTCTATGAGGACAAAGGTCAGGGAGATCCATCTGATGAGTCAGAAATGACAACTTTGAAACAAAGATCACACCCAGGCACACATCAGGCATCAATAAAATGTGTGAATGATTCAGGGGACATGGGTCAAGAAGATGCCACAGATGATGAGTCAGATGATGAAACACTTAAGAAACCACTGCTCCAGAAAGAGGTGGGCATTAACAGTCAGCAGTCAATGAGACAAACAATTGGCACTCCAGAAAATCGTAAAAGTGGGCTTAACAAACAGAGCGTCCGGAAAGGTTTAGCTCTCACATCTCCTACTACTGATGGGCAGAATAGCAGGACAAACGCTGACAATAGTAGTCAACCTTCGGTAGTCAATGCTGTAAGTGCAAGTGGTTCTCCTGTGTGTGTTTGTTCAGAGGATGATGGTGATATTGCTAGTTTCAAGGATGGAAGAAGCACAAAATCTGAGTTAGAGGCCTAGTGTGTTAGTACCACTCTGATTGTCACCGTCTGGGGACTGATGCAAACCAGCCAGAAACTGTTGTTGTTGCATCAATTTTTATTCATCAGATTAACATAAGTTGTACTGATAACGCTGGACATAAACAAGAAGGGCAATATTTAACATGAAAATGATTGCCCAGAAAAAGTGGCATTAAAGTGCAAAGTAATACCGACTTTGATCTTTCTATGCTCTTGACCTTGACCTCCGGTTCCAAATACACTCATGTACTATCAACCTTGACCTCTGGTTCGAAATACACTCATGTACTATCAAATAAAGTACAGCAAAAGGTGTATTTTTGCAAAACCTAAAATAACCTTGACCTTGAAGATCAATGCAAAAACAAAACATATATGAAAGATCAATCTATCATCTCTAAATACAACAAGTTTGAACTTAATATCTCTCATAGTTTAGGGTCAAGGTCACTTCAAATACCTATACTAACCAACTTTGGACAGCTCCAGTGACTTGACCTTGGAGTGAGGTTGACCAAATTTGTATAGTATGTGTGTGTCATTGATATTTATCATGCATCAAAGAAGTATAAGTTCAATATTAATAAATGAATAAATAAATGGGTTTGGGTATTATTGTAAGCATGTTTTTGTATTTTGTGTCATAAAATATATTAAGAATTATGATAACGTGAAAAAGGGGAAATAATTATTATTTATTTAGCTATAAATTAATTGAATAGATAATTCATAATTGGTGTTTTTACAGTGTATATGATTATGGTTGTATAAATGTACTGTTGTTTTGTGTGCATGAAATATGTTTGTTCAGCATCAGTATAACCCTAAATTAATGTGATGAATAAAAATTGATGACAACAATATTAATAACCTAAAAAAAAGTGAAATTTGTGAAAAATTGTCCTTTTGTGACTAACATTTGTTGACCCTGTGACCTTGACATTCATTCACTGATCATTTATGAGGTCTCATGGGTATACACCATCTTACTAAGTTTGGTTGTGATAGCTGAAATAGGTTCTGAGTTCTTACTTAGCCACTTTAAAGTTTTGCACAGATAGATGGCGAACAGACAGATGGATGGACAGACTTTTTTTTCCTTATGTCATTTTGAACTATTTAGGACTCTTCTTGCACAGATTTGCAAAGTCCCACTGCGGCATAGCTCAAGTGGTAGAGCATTCGCCTGGCACACCGATGACCCAGGTTCGAATCCCGTGTGGGCGACATAAAACGTGGCAATTTTTCACTGTCCATTTTAGCAGTATGATCGCTCTGGGGGTTCAGTGTTGCCTTAGGTCCCTACATCTTAGAGGAGAGGGGGAGGGAGAAGGCAGCGGGGGCAGCAGGGGATGGTGGGGAGGTGGAAGGCGGGAGGGGGTGAGTGAGTACATAGACTCACATTGTATTTGAGTAAAAATTGACAAGATGTCATTCAAGAGATTGCTTTTCCTTATAAACTTAGTAGAATATAGTTACGTTTTGGGAAATTGGGAAGCCCTATTTCTGGAGACATGGCAGCATATAATAGCTGTTGAGCAGAACTCTTGACTAGAAGAGAAATTGATTAATAATGATGATAGAGTAGTTTAGTTCACAGCGGCACACAATGCAGTATACTTTACCGGCATTGGACAGCTTTCTAAGCCATTCCCTGTAGTAAACGGGAGCAGGTTTAAACTCCAAAGTATAATCGGTCGACTGCCATTTGACGTCCATGCACATCCACTTCCATTTGTAGCAGCAATTCGTGTTATTATTAAAATCATCACCATAGTTCACAATATCGCGACGATGTGCCATTTTGCTCTTCAAAACAATGTGCGCACATGGCGATGCACGAAATCAAAATCGAGGCTGGTCTTGTAACAGACAATTCTTCGTATTTTTATCAAAACTTAAATTTATTTATTTAAAAAAAAATTAAATTCTTAGGAAGTCAGGGTGCGTACGCGGTCTTTAATCAGGAGACTACACGACTTCACCAGACCACGGGGCGTAAATACATCAAATGGCATTAATTCCCATGCCTGTAATTACGTAAATAATAATAGTAATAATAATTATTATATTGCTCATGCATCTTACATATTGTGACATAGTTGTAATGGGTGACAGAGCGATTATGAATATTTATTGCATAGTTCTGTATCACCTTCCATTTGAAGAATGAAGCTCAAGATACAGAAATGATTTGAAACGAAAAATAAATCTTCATTTGCAATTCGAGTCACTGATGACAATTTGAGTCACTCATAACAATGATTATTTTAACTGTGATTTATGTATAATGTGAATGATGTCAGCCTGCCTTATACTTGAAAATGAGGCAACATTCAATGACCTTGACCTTGGGATGACATTGACTTTTACATGACCTTTGATGCTCATATATGATCATGTAACCCAATGATGCATACTATGGGTCAAATATAGAGCCCTTCCACTAATTTGTATTGATTTTGTAAGGCCTAAAATGACCTTGACATTCAAGGTCAACGCAAAAATGGAACATATATGAAAATCAATCAATTATCTCTGGATACAAGTTTGGATTTCTTATCTCTCTTAGTTTAAGGTCAAGGTCACTTCAAAGTGATCATATGGACAGCTCCAGTGATCTGACTTTGGAGCGAGGTTGACTAAATTTGTGTGGCACGTGTGTCTCATTAATATGTATGATGCACCAAAGAATCATAAGTTCAATTTCAATAATTTGGGAAAAATATATTTTGTGAAAATTTGTAATTTTTTTTACTAACATTTATTGACTCTGTGACCTTGCCCTTGAAGTGAAGTAATTCATTCACTGATCATTTTGGAGGTCTTATAGTATGCCATCTAACCAAGGCGAAAGAAGTGAAGTGCCATAATTTTCGTTAGTCGATATTATTGGAGAATTCTCTGGATTTGCGTGTTTACGGTCGATCGAAGATTCCCGATAAATGTAAATATTTGAGAACATTCTGGGACGGAAAATAATGTGGTATGACGTAAGTCAGTGATGATGAAATTTCATTTGATTGGTGGTAGTGAGTCAATCTACTGTGTTCTAAATTGTTCGGGAAGAGAGAGAGGCTATATAATTATGTGCCGCACTGTTTTGAGAGGTTGTTGTTGATAGTGAGTTGGAAAGTAAAAAGTTGAGAGTGAAAAGGCGATTGTATGCAGTTGTTGATGTGTGCTGAATAAAAGTGGAAAACTTCATACGTCGACTCCAGACTTTGTTGATGAGTGAGCAGACTGCGTGGATAAACGAATCAGAGTTACACCTTATCAGGACTTCAGCATCGGGGCTGAATCAAATACTGATAAAGAAAAACACCAACATCGAATCGAGTGTAACAGTATGTGCGCGTGATTTTTGTGAGTGTGAAATGGCGTGCTGGTGGGTATGTGTGAATGATCCAGCATACAGTGCCTAATAAAGTATTTTGTTGTTTTAAAAACTGCTTTGTGGGTTTTTATGTGTCTGGAGATGTGTGTGTGTGTGTGCGTGTAAAATGTCCTTTTTTGTGATTTGGCTTAGCATGTGATGATCATTTCTGTTCATGGGTTGCGTTTGTTCGTTGTTGGTGTTTAGGCCTGATGGTGTTGTGTTGGTTTGTGATGGTGTTTATGCGGGAGTGTACAGTGCAAATATGTTTGGGGTGTGGGACAGTAGTTGTTTTATTCTATTTTATGTGTTGTACTATTTATTTGTGTGTGTGTACATGTCATTCTTGTAAAGATATTCTACATTTTATACTTATGTGTTTGTACAAAGACACATTTCTATGTAAATTTCATTGACGAATAAAGTCTCAGTCTCAGTCTGGTTGTGATAGTTAAAATAATTATGCTCTGAGATATTAAGCCACTTGCAAGTTTTGCACAGACGGACGGTGGATAAACAGATGGACCAACGAACACACATTTTTTAAAATTTTAAATATCATTTTTGGGTTATTTAGGACTCATCTCACACAGATTTGCAAAAACCTGGAAAACAATTTTGGGGAGTACGTGGTGAGTACATAGTCTCACATTGCTATACGCATGTAATTGAGATTCTAAAATGCACAAATTTTATAAACGTGCCATTTGTATTTTATTTTGTACTTATTTATTTAATTTAATTTATTTATTTTAACATCCTTATATAGTGCATTTTTCAGCTCAAGAGCTGCTCAAGGCACTGGCCATACAGGATCCAACTCGAGACAGCCGATGTAAATCTAAAAACTTGCTACCTTAGGGGCAATTACTAATTCCTCGGACAACTGAGTACAATGTTGGGCGATCAGGGGTGAGAGAAGGACCTATATATGTGCTTGCTGGGTGTGTAGGCACTCACCCATCAAGGATATGAGCTTCAGGATCTTTAAAGATCATGCGTATGTGTACACCGACCTTAATTTGGAGCATCATTTCTGATCTTAGGTAGATCAAACTGGACAGAAAAGTAGAATAACAGAAATTGCCAAATAGACGGAAAGAAAATGAAGATGTGAGCATGCCAACTACCAGCAAGGTTAAAGGAATGGTTTACAAACAAATTATGAACATTCTTGTCGCTGAAAAGTAGATTTCAGTGAGACTTAACACTTTTTAGGCTAAAAAAAGCAATTTTGACTCGTGTCACAGACTAAAATGATAATAAATCATGAAATAGTAAGTAGAATTGCCTGAAACCCGTTGCAGATTTATATTATTATAAAATTTTGAAATATAGAGGTTACACTTTACCCGCCCCTATAACCAAAACTAGCAGTTAGAACCCCCACCACAATTTACATGAAAAAGTAATCTGAATGTTCTAAAGCTTAGCAGACATAATCTTCATTATCATCTTGTTACATCCAAATCCCATTTTCTAATCCACATCAAATCTAACATCAGACACAGCCAGTAAGCATGATCGTAATAAACACTATTTGATGCAACAGCAGACGACACATTTTTAATGTCAACATCAATTAAGCTTCCATTTGCTTTTCTTTCCTTCCAGCCAGTGATCACTCTTTTCCTGAGATCATTTCTTCTCTCCCACTTTTTCTTTCTTTTAAAATAACCTTTATTTATCATTTTTCGAGTTGTTTCCATCAAATGCAAGAGCCCAACAATACATACACTGAGTTCACAATAACGCCAGTTTGCTTCATATGGTAATCATGAGTTTTCATGTTCACATTGATATAAATACTAATAAATACTGCTTTAACAAAAACAGAGCTGCCAACCCCTAAAAAAAATTTCAGTAGCAAACAAAGAAAAATATCAGTAGTTTCAGCTCAATTTCAGTAGCAAATGTACGAACAAGAATTTTCACATGATAAAATGAGCATTATTTAAAATGTTGATATTAGCTTAAATAAAAACCAAACACCAACACAAAAAGCATTAACTTTCAAATATTTATTTTTAAAATGATAGAAATGTTCCTGAAAAAAAAAAAACAGTTTTAACATTTTGTTCGGAAAAGCTAACCCAATGGCTCACTACATGTACTAATGGCATGGATACTGCATTGGTTTAAAACCAAATTGTTAAAGCTGCTATTTATCTCTCTCTCTCTCTCAGTCTACCGCGCAGTGGCTGCTGAGCTAAAAATAGCGCACACGCAAAGCGCTATACGAAAGTCTATGATATTGACGAAAGCCTAGTAGGCCTACGTCTCTCTCGGCTTTGTTTCGATACTTGTAAAAAAAATAGGTATGCTTTGAAATTTTTCTTCCGTAGTATTTCTTGAAATGGCGTAGTTGCGGAATTAAAGAACATTTTCCGGAGAAACTACGGGGTTGGCAGCTCTGCAAAAAGTTTTGTGCTCTAACTCTGCATGCTCAAAAGATTTCATTATCACTTCTTCAGATGTAGACACGATATTGAAATCGTTAGGATAATAATAAATGTAACAAGACGAAAACTTGGATATAACTATAAATGTGCATAGTGACGTGCAAATCAACCTACCCAACTCCCTTAAGTACATACACTTAACCAAACATGTGGTAATCAAGAAAATTTGCATTTCATGATTAAATGTTATGCAGCCAGCATGTATGTATATATGCATGTACAAATGAAAGTACATAAACTATTAATTTGCTTGACAGTTCATAACACACGCACATACACACACACACACCCATTTAAAATCCTGTGAAAATCATAAGTATACACAGATAAAGGTCTTTATTTTTCCTAAAGCATTACAAGGAAAATTGTGTGCCGCACAAAATATATCACATTAATGCCATTATGCTGAAAAACACAAACACCTTGAAACAAATTACATATATAATTGTGTATAAAACGCTGTTTTCCATTCTATTTTTATTTGAAATTGATTCTTGTAATAAGTATATGTCTATGTAAATACTTGTCAGACTCAGCATTTGCTCTAAGTCTAATCACATTCGTGCTTTTTTTTTTTTTTAATAAAACACAAGCATACTGAATAAAAAACAAAATTAATTTTTACTTTGCTGCCTCAAGCAGCTACATTTTCCTCCCCTCCCCCCCCCACCCTTTCCCCCTTCTTTACAAAATATTGCACAGAAATACTAATAAAAAATCTGTTAACATTAATTATTACTCAAGATTTTACAGCACTAACAATGCTTGAATCTGTTAACAAAATAAATGAGCAAATATGAGCTGCCAGCATGCCAATGACAAATACAGTACAATCCTAGTCATGCTTTCAGTCACCTGTAACAAACCTTCTTGCATTAAGAAGAAAATATAGCTCAAACTGTATGAAGCTTTCTTGTTTATCTAAACTTGATTTTTGTTAAAGGTGTTTGTCAACTGACACTTGTAATTATACTCACATTTCATTTACAGACATTATGATTTATCAAATGTGCTGCCTTCTTCCTTTTCCTGACTAAACTCTTTATCAAGATTTTGCTACTTTCTTATCAAGGATGCCGTCACCAGTAAAGCTCACAAAATTGACCAAAATTTTGGGTATGGGCAACTTGGGCACAATGTCCAATATGCTTCTGCCTTTGTTACAATAGCTCAGCCTTTTGCGAATGCGTGTCCGACATAGGCACATCAATTTTGGAAAATGTTCACGCTGTTTCTCAAGCCACTGAACCATTGTATCATTGTCCCTCTCTGTCTTTGACTTTGAAGCTGCAGTCAAACTAGATGATGAAGATGCAGCTGTTATGTTTGAAGATGAAGTTGAAGATACTGCTGTTGGGACCCAACGATCTCTAAAAATGTTGTAACCAGCGTGGATAAACATACCTAAGGCTAGTTCCCTTTCCTCCTGGGTCAGGTGCTGGTTGTCCATAAGTAGGCGTACCACAGACTTATTCTGAAAACAAGGGGAAAATATACTGTAAAAGATAAGTTACTCAACACTGATCAGCATAAATCAGTCTACACAAATCTTTATTTTTTCCATCTATTGGTTGGCCTTATTAAAAAGGCTAAGATTTGACAAGCTGTCATGTTGTAATCTACCAGACCTAGTCTTACCACCTCAACGATTTAACCATTATAAAGCAAACAATTTAATAAAACAAACTAAAATCACTGTTTACTTGACCTATTCAGACAAAAACAATCAATGGATATAAATAAATGTATAAAGAAAACAAACAGCAGCAAGTTATCAATTCCTTTTCAAAAAGAGTTCTCTAGTAGTTCTATATAAATGTGCAAACCCACTCGATTCAAAACTGAACGACAGCGTGTCGCAGCTGACACTTGGAAACTTGCTAAGTTATCACTGGATTAATTTTTTTTATTTTCAACTCTTTGTACTCAAATTCTATGTTTAAAGCAAAAGTTTACAATAGTAGTACCGAAGTTTGTTGTCTGCTTTGATACCATGAACAGAGGGATGCTGACATTCTGTTCTGTAGTTAAATACTGACCTCAACTATAATGTTGGTCTCTGCTCCATGTAACAGAAGCTCACGTACAATCACCATGTGGCCCAAATGTAATGCAATGTGTAAAGGTGTCCACTTATTCTGAAAATGGAAAAAGTCGTGGAAACTTATTTTAGAAGAAAAAAAAAACAACAGCACTGCAATAAAAACATCAAGCGCTATCATACTTCTGTCAAAACTCAGTTATAACAATGATTTGATTTACGACAGTAGTATATCCAGGCAGTGATACGCTCTTATATAGATTACAAAGAATATATCTTTTTCTCATTGATTTAAACCATGTCCAATAAGCATTTGATAAAACACGAAGTCACACTTTAAAATTGCATAATTATTTACTCTGTTAATATGTTAAAAGTTTAACACCATACTGCATACCAAACCGGCTTGCACACTGAACCAAATTGACAAACTTATAGCTAAACTCTATTTGTCTATATTCTACAGATAAAACAGAATAAAATGACATTACCACAAAGACACCCCAAAAATTGCAAGACCACAGAGATGACGAAAGAATAAAATGGCCTTGCAATGTCAGGCAAGTCTAGAATGCAAAATGACGTCAAAGACCTAACCTCTGGAATTACATTATTTCAGAGGTCTTACCACAGAAATCAAATGATTGCTAAATAACAATTGTATTTTCAAAATCTGGAATCAAAATGCAGCTGAGCAAATTGTGATTGGTATGTAAACTTGCATATTTACTGTTCTGGTAAAATTTCCTGGAGATACGTTTCGAATTTTAATGCACATGGTCACTAAAGTCAAAAATATGCCAGATACATGAAAAAAAAAAAAAAGGAAATAAAACAAGAGTTAAATATAACCGATTTTTGTTTTATTATCATATATGAAATCAATATATGAATGTTATCCATACCTTGGAAGTGTAATATGAACATTTGTCGACTCTTAATTGAAATATTACATGCGCAGCTTCGCTGCTTGTGTGATTTGTGTGATCTTGCATTGACCAATCTTCATATTACACTTCCCAGGTATGTATAACTTATAATATTACAAACTCCATTTTTTTCTGATGCCTAAATGTTCACACTGATTGATTGGAAACTCAATTATTTGCAACTCTTTCTCACCCTTCTCCACATCCACCTATCAAAATATAATTATAATTTCGGATTCAGGCTTTTAGCCATCTATTTTTACAACAGGGCTTTGCAACAGTGTAGTAATATAACCTACTTTGACCTTGAAATTAATTTTGGCTCCAGCCAAAATCAATACATCCATGATGGGCAAGTAGTTGGAACGAGCTGCCCAGTACACAGGGCTACAACCTTCCTATTGAAAGGAAAATCAAAGCGAAATTAGGCAAACCATGCAGTAATAAGAGATGATGTGCTATATAAGTACTAGCTAATAAAACACACGCACATGTTACAGGCAAACCGCACAGGAATGAGAGAGTATAGGCATAGTATATACTAAAATGAACGAGAGCCTTACTGAGTACTGTGTGTGCATAATAAATGTCTATGCTATATCTTTAATTGGAAACATGCAATTTGATTTCTGTACTGTACATTTTACAATGCATCAAACATTCTATGGCACTGGCAGACAGAAAAAGAATGTCTTCTCAGGGTTCAAGGCAGTTGTAAATATTTGCTTTACCACAAAATTAATGCTCTAGACAGAGGTGGGGTTTTTCCATATACTCGTACTAGCATATGAGGCCAAAGCAAGTGATAAATCAATCTCTGATATTACATAACAAAAGCAGTAATGAACAGAGTTGCCAGCATATGATTAATGCAGCATGAAGTATGCGACACAAATTGTCAACGAGAGAATTTGCACATGGCATTGGTTACTTATCCCTCTGCTCTGTGAGCTGTACTTCTCCCATCAACTTCTACTGTTACAGTGCAAATATATGGAGGGTATCATATTTTACTAATCGAACTCTACAAAGAGTAAGAGTTGTCTAAAACTTTAAAAAGGTACTCACAGAATCTGGAATGTTGACATCAGCCCCTGCATCAACCAAAAGTTTCACAATTTCTTCATGCCCTCTCCAAACAGCAACATGAAGGCATGTCTTGCCATCCTAAGGATATTAAAAAGAGATTTTTTTTCTACAATACAAGTAATTTTCAACATTAAAATGCAATTGTAACCAGGAAATATTAAAATGCAACTGTAGAAACTTTGTTGTATCACATTAACAGTCATTAAGTAAACGAAAATGCCTACGACAGGAGAAGATAATATATTTTCAGGGGTGAGATTTAACCCAGGAGACTAACTAGCCCGCCGGGCTAGCTAGTAAGTAAAGTGAGGTAGCCCGCATGATTTTTAGGTAGCCCGACAATTACAATCGTTCACATATAAAACACAAATGTTGACATTACACGTAATTTGTAGCGGGTGTCTTTTTCACAAACAAAGCAGACAGCGCGCTTGGCGCGAAAGGGAAGTAGGCAAAGGGAAATAACGCTCGCGTATGCTTCATACTTGTAGCAGACGAACAGTGACCTAAAAACGCCCTCGCTTCGAACCGAGCTTCTAAAAGTCTGCAAGTATTATCATTTTTTTAGGTCGCCAGGCGGGCTGGCTCAATTATAAAGTGAGGTCGCCCGAGCCGGTTTTAAGTCGCCTCGGGCGACCGGGCGACAGCTAAATCTCACTCCTGATTTTACTGAAACAGACTAAATATTTTTTTACACACAAATGTGAGAAAAATGCTTATGCCTCATCAATGAATCAAATATCAATATATACTGTTACTCAACAGAAAACAAAGCAAACCATCCTGCTGAAGAACAAAACTTGTAAATTAGAAAACAACAACAAAGACAACTAGGACAGAGTAGCAATTTTAATCTGATATTCTTATTTTCTACAGTTGGGTGAAAATGTCCAGAAAATATTTCTGCCTCAGTGAATTCTGCAGGTCTCTCTGATCTCCCTCAATCCATTCCCAAATCAAAATCTATTGATTGAATTCAACATAGGTAAGAGATCAAAGAGATTTTACCAGTGTGCGCTTGTTTGTATTAGTCCCTGCAGCTATCAAGGCTTTAACGATGTCTTCATTTCCACCCCTGCAGGCAAGGTGCAGTGCTGTTCGTCCATCCTGCAAGTTTTTTAAAATGTTCAAAACCATTTTGATATTTTAAAAGTTATTGAAGTTATGCATAGAAATTGTAACACAAATTATATCCACATCAAACTTTCACCAGCATGGGCCATATTCTGTCAAGTTACATAGTTAAGCATAATTTGCATGCATTGCAATATATATATTTAATATACATGTATGACCTATTGCCAAAAGGCATTGCTAAAAACTCAACAAGGGTGCTTGAAAATGAAATTTGACAGAATTACATGAAAACTGTGTGTCTGATAGTTTAAAGCATTTGCAAATAATGTGTTAAATTAGAGTCTGGTCCTTAGTATGGAGCAATATTATTTGGAAGTTTCAAGGGTGCAGTATGTCGGAGGTCTGGTATTATATAGAAATATAAGTTTGGGATTTTTAATTGATCTGAATGAAAAAATGTATGCTTGCATGCTTGAAGCAATAGCAAATGAACACTTATGTTGCAAAACTGAATCATTCAGGTTTTTAAAGTGTCATTTAAAAGAGCTGAGTTGTTGTAATACCCGACATCTCACATAGGTCTATGCTCCTTTCTGCTTTCTGTTAAAGTCAAGGGCAACAACAATCTCTTTCAAACAAAGTTCTCAGGGATTTAAAAAGAAGCAAGAGAGCCATCAGCAACATTTTATGTGGTCATTTTTATTACAGGTACGTTAACATCATTGCACATTCATGGAAAGAGATATTTCGAACATCTTAATTACAACAAAGTGACCAGAGTTTAAACATTTACTCCACATAAAAAAACAACAACAAAAAATCAGTCTAGAATCCACTTTTTTAATCTCCAAGAGTACAAACAGCACATCGTTGCACATTTATTTGTTTACTTGCTTTTTCTCTCTATTGTCGTTTTTCTTGGATGCGGAGGGCCCATAGTCTCCCCAGGGTCATCTAAAATTGAAACTTTTTAAAATTTGTTAATATAAATAAATGATTCTACCAAAACTTATTAATGATCCCTGTTGCAATGCTTACCATGTCAAAATTTAATTTTAAGTGTAGGAATTAAAACCTATGGGGCAGCAAAGTGTACTTTGGTTTACAGTAAACTAACACTCGAGAGGTAACAAAAAAGTTTAGTCAACTGTTTAGTAAGAGTAATTTATACATCAAAAGTGTAGTCTTCAACCTAAAAGTGAATTATAACAATATAAGTAGGTCTGTTACAAGCAATTTCATCATGAGGGATGATCAGGGATGGGAGATGAGGAGAGATACAGGTGTACATGTTTACAATTTTTTACCTTTTACATTCATACACACCAGACACTATCCCTCTCAAGGCTTTATCCAAAATTTTCGGCATAGCCTACCCGATAGAAAGTACCAACAAAGGTTATGAGTGCAGAAAGCACATCAAAACCATTAACTTTAAATCTTATCCTATCCCGTAACTTAAAGGTTGTAGGGGCACCACAGATGATCGTTTAACTAGCGTACTCCATCTTTCTCTGTCCTCAGCAACCCTGATGGCTTCGATCAGTGTCAAACCAGTCCATTCTCGAATCTTGTCCTCCCACCTCTTTTTCGGTCTCCCTCTTCTTCTACCTCCTTGCACTGTGCCTTGCAGGATGGTCTTTCCAAGGCCTGATGATCTGGTGACGTGGCCATACCATTGGAGTTTCCATTTCTTCACCACTGTGATCATGTCATTGTGTTGTCCAATGGCTTGTGTGATGGTCTGTCGGACTTTGTCGGTGATGTGCTGGGTATAGGAAACGCACAGAAGTCTTCTGTAGCACTTCATCTCCATGCTTTGTATTCTCCGTTGTAGATCTGCTGTGAGGGTCCATGTTTCACAAGCGTATAGGAAGATGGAGATGACAAAGCAGCACAGCAGTCTTACCTTGGAATGTAGACTTTAAAAAGAAGATTAAACGTCAGGTTTACAACATTGCTCGTGTTATAAATCTGATGTTCAATGCAACAAACCTGCAAAAAAGAGAGTTTATCAACCAAAGCTTCCAGTTCCATACTGTGAATGTACTTCTTCTAATTCTATTTGCTCATCTCCATGCTTTGTATTCTTCGTTGTAGATCTGCGGTGAGGGTCCATGTTTCGCAAGCGTAGAGGAAGATGGAGATGACAAGGGAGCGCAGCAGTTTTACCTTGGAATGTAGACTTTAAAAAGAAGATTAAACGTCAGTTTTACAACATTGCTCGTGTTATAAATCTGACGTTCAACACAACAAACCTGCAAAAAAGAGAGTTTATCAACCAAAGCTACCATACTGTGAACGTACTTCTTCTAACTCTATTTGCATGCTAAAAAAATGGTTTAGACAGAGATGTTTTATGAAATATTAAGCTCCTTTGATTGAGCATAAATATTTACAACAATACACGCTTTGTGGTAATACTAGTACTTTAAGCTCTTTTAACCATTCTCAACGCACTTGGTTGGCAAAAACAACTTGCTAAAATTGTGAAGTCTGCACAGCTTTCGTATATATATGGTATCTAATCAAAAGACAAAACACTTTGTTTTTGGTAACCTTAATGCAAAAACACACAGACAATATGTTGAAAGTTTATTTTATGTTGAACGTTGGACAAAGGCTAATATTACCCCATACTATCAATCCTCGATCACAAATCCAAAATGGGCCTTAGCATCATGTTATACTCAGAAACAATGGGTAAAGGTTTGAAGCAAAATCGGCAATAGGATCAAAAAATATACCAGACTTTGTTTTTGGTAACCTTAATGCAAAAACACTCAGAAAATATGTTGAATTTTTTTTATGTTGAATGATGGACAAAGGCAAATATTACCCCATACCATCAATCCTCGATCACAAATCCAAAATGAACCTTAGAATCATGTTATACGCAGAAACAATGGTTAAAGTTTTGAAGCAAAATCAGCAATAGGATAAAAGAAAAAAACAAAACTATGTTGAACGTCAATTCTTACAACAAACTATAAGGGCAAAGCCATAGGACTCACATGTTCCTTATGGAACTCGCAATATTTAACATGAAAATGAGTGCTCAGGAAAAACAAATTGAAATGGTGGCATCAAAATGCAAAGTAATACTGACTTTGATCTTTCTATGCTATTGACCTTGAAATAACATTTACCTCCAGCTCCAAATACACTCATGTACCATCTAATAAAGTACAGCAAAAGTTGTAATATGCCCAAAAAAAAACAACCAGTTGCCTTGGGATGACCTAAATAGTCAGTGACCTTGACCTTGGGATGACATTAACCCTCACATGATCTCTCATGCATGTCTGATCAACTAACCCAAAGTTGTTGCATACTATGGGTGAAATAAACAGCCATTCCACTGTACAGCGACCTATTTTTTAATGTTTTTGTAAGGCCTAAAATGCCCTTGACCTTCAAGGTCAACACAAAAATGGAACATGTGAAAAATTAATCTATCATATCTAAATACAACAAATTTGGACTTTATAACTCGTAGTATAGGATCAAGGTCACTTCAAAGTACCTTTAACAAACTGACTTTGGATAGCTCCAGTGACCTTGACCTTGGAGTGAGGTTGACAAAATTTGCAAAGTATGTGCATCTCGTTGATATATCATGCATCAAAGAATCATACATTCAATATTAATAACCTAAAAACGTGAAATCTTTTGAAAATTTGTAATTTGTTTTACTAACATTTTATGACCCTGTGACCTTGACCTTGAAGTGAGGTCTCCTGGGTATAAACCATGTACCATCTCACCAAGTTTGGTTGTGATAATCAAAATAGGTTCTGAGTATTTAGCCACTTGAAAGTTTTTGCACAGATGCAGGTCGAAGATGGACAGACAGATGGACGGACATTTTATTTCGATATCATTTTTGGACTATTAAGGACTCATCTCACACAAATGTGCACAAATCTGGCAATTTTATTTTTTCAAAATGTTTTTTTTCAATTTTATTTTTGGAAGATATGGGGGCAGTGAGTACATAGTCTCACATTGCTGCTATGCATGTGAATCAAAAACCGCTTAAGGTAAATTCGACCCTCAAAAAAGTTTGTTGATGTTTTTATCTCGAAAAAATATGATGCTGGTGCACCATGCCTGTAAACAAGAAGTGATGACATTGTAAATCGTCTGCTATGGAGCTAATATTGTTCAAAGTTAAAGGAAGAGACTTTCGATAATGAAATTATAACGCACTTAATTGGCATTCAATACACTGTTTTTTAATCATCAATATCTCACTATTTTGAACATAAAAATATCTTCTTTTGATTTGTAATATTTGTATGTAATGGCTCACAGAATTGATGAACTGAGGTGAAAAGTTCAAACTATCTTTGCACTATTTCACATCACACAAATCAGTCGTTGTTGCTTTTTGGCAGGTAAAATGTTCAGCTTTGGCCAATATATTGAGTATGTACTAGCTATTAAATCGCACAAGATTTTTATACCATGTTATTTCTGCATCAGTCATTATAGTATTACCTCAACAATTGAAAACAGAAAAAAATAGCAATGAGATTGTTATTATTTTGCATTTATTTTAGCCAACCCTCAACATCTTTTGGCAATAGGTCATACATATAGTTTTATAGGAACGACACTGTAACTTAAAGCTCTCGCATATTTTACAAATAACTCATGCAGGTGAAATAAAAGATACTTAATTTCAATTACTGTATGTACCTGATTTGTACTGTTTACGTCAGCTCCAGCCTGGATAAGCATATTGACTAATTCAACATCGGACAGAGACACAGCTTCATGCAGCAAAGTGCTATCATACTGAAACAAGAACAGACATACAATCACACAATTTGCATACCTAGAGCACTTCAATAAATAAGTTTAGTAGAAAGTAAAACTATAAGTATTAGCAACTACCAATACACCTCAATCTCTTGGTTTTGTCACAGGCCTCTTAGCAAAGTCTGACCACCCAGTGCTCCAAGAGTGATGCGAGCATCTCCGCTTCACTTTCTTTTATAAGATCATCGTGGGATTAGTACAGGTGTTATGCATCCAGAGCCAGAGGGTTTTCTAATTCCTCAAAAAGCAGGCCATGACCTCCGGACACTCAACCTTCAACTTTAACCCCCAACCCCAAATGACAACTTTATTAGGACAATAGCAGATGCTTTAATTGTGATACCACTACCACACTATACAACTGAACCATACAAAAACCTTTTCGCGCCCTCTTGAGACTCTTCTTTCTAATTAACATAATTTTCTTTTCGGAGTTGTGTTGGGAAGTATTATTTTGTGTTTGTTCTGTCTAATGATTTATAAGTTGTTTGCCTAGCGCCTGATCAAGAGCCTAGGTAAAAAATTTGATATAGTTTTGTCTAAATTTGATTAGCATTCTTTTAATTTATTTATCCATGCACATACATTGTCTCATTATCATGAAATCTGAATGCAGTTTTCTGTTCATTCTATCTAATAATAATAATAATAATAATAATAATAATAATAATAATAATAATAATAATAATAATAATAACGGATACTATACGCGCCTTTCCCCAAATCAATTAGGCTCAAAGCGCTGCGATCTGTCCCAACATAACGCTCACAGGTCTGTGTCATCCACCCTCACACACAACAAATACACATCCATCACTCAAACAGGTGGTGTAAAGGCAGGAAGATCGCTATTAGAAGACGGAAAGAAAATCTAATTTTTATTTTTGAAATTTTTATAGTATCTGTCATTTTCTGTAAAGACTACAGAATTGTATTTCTTGCCTGCAGGTAAGTGTCATTGTGTTTGAATATTGTTAATGCCTAATGGGCTAGTAAGAAATCTGGCGGTTCCCTAACTGGGTGCCTCACTAGTCCTGGTGTGACATTACGGATTGGATCTGACTGTAATGTTACACCTGGAAACAAATCTGCCTTCCAACATTCCTGGATGACAATGTCATTAACACATGTGCGAAAGTCGAGAGGCCTAGTAATAGTATTAGCAATAGTGAATACTAAAACTAGTAATGCTACTAATTATTAGTAAAGCTTGCACTTGCCCAAAATTTTGCATTTACATCCACCCCTCCTTTTACGAGTCTTTTCACGGCTTTGTGATCTCCAGCATTGACCGCACTTCGTAGTTTAGAGGATAAACGGTGATGGCTCATTTCTAGCTGTTTACATACACCAAGGAATTGGTTTACACTATTTCACAAAACTGAAAACTCGCCCAATCACAGCAATACCAAAATGTCTTACAACTGAAAGCCAAAACTTGTAAGACTAGCTAGATTCTTCTTCTTCTTGGGTAGATTAACGTCCCCGAACACAGTGAACTCCTTTATCATAACACTAAGTGACTAGTAAAAGTACTAGTAGTAACAGTCTCAAGAGTTTTGTACCTTTATTAACCTCCCTTTTTTGCTTTATTTTCCACTTTATTTTGTTATTTATATTGGACATATTTAACTTCAGTTCATTTGTGGTTCCTTGGTGGTTTTCTTCCATAACATAAATGATGCGTCAAAATAATATAAATATCATAGTCTTGTGATATTAATAATTATTTAGTAGTGTGCGGTGAAAAGAGCGTTGCCCGATTATTTCGGTACGAGTGCACCTTTACCGTTCTTAGGAATTTTTCTTTCCGATCTCGTCATTTCACGGGTGACTTTGCGAGAAGTCAGGCAACATGTCCGACATGGAGATCAAAGAAGCAGAGGAAATGACTGGCATGGAAGAATCGCCCGACGAAGAAAACGATGTCGAGATGACAAGGGAAGAGTTGAGTGTTGATTTTACTTCTCTGTTTTGATTGCTATTTTCATCGGTTATAGTATCCGGATCAATTTGATTTTGAGCTCCGTATTTCCATACTCATGCCGTCATGGGTGGTTTCTAAGTCATCAAATTTGTGAAATTTTAGTGTCTTCTATACTACAAGTTCTGCTTATACTCGATCACCAGTTTTAATTGATTGATAATAATCTTATATTTGTCTGTGCTTAAAACAGTTGTAAATGGAGTGTGTTTAAACATTGTTTTGATGTCAGAATGCCATCGTTACATACTAAGGGCGCAGTCAACGTTTATTATATGGAATGTTCTGGAACTTTCACTTTAGCTCAGCAATGTTAAATTTACGAGGAATATTGATCTAAATAATGTAATTGCATATTGTATATATTGTAATAATCTATGTCTGCTTCTTTGTTTAAATATTGATTTCTTTTTATTTTCAGACATCCTGACCAAAGTGTTTTTGCAGACACCAAGAAAGAAGAGGGAAATATATTTTATAAACAACACAAATACAAGGAAGCTCTTGACTGCTACACTCAAGCAATCAGTAAGACAATTTCAATTTTGATGTTTTAATACATTTGAACATAATGAAGGAATTGCAATGATTTTGGAGCACGAATAGTCACGAAATAATATTATATCGTTTTTAATGTTCATCAGTACGACAGTAGGCCTACTCAGAATGTTGTTGATGATGATGAGGATACAGGAAGTTTCAACGAATTGCATGTTCGACGAAAGAAATTGGAAGTTTCTATGAAAATCTAAAAATCGTACAGGTCTTTTAGAAGTTTCGACGGAGACGCCATAGAAATAGCATTATAAAACAAGCAATACAATACACATTCTCTCCACTTCTGGGCCCGTATTCAGACAGACCTGCTTGCAAACCCTCCGATAAGTAATTGTCTCTTTCCTTAGGGTTGGAGAAAACTGCCGGTAACCTTAGCTCGGTATTCAAAAAGGCCCTACCTCGAGCTAAATTTGAATCCCCCTCTTACTATCAGCATGTGCACTGCCCCACTAGAGGAGAGAACACTCTTGATCACTGCTACACTACGCTGAAGTCTGCCTATCGCGCTACTACAAGGGCTCCCTTGGGGGAGTCAGACCATGCTATGGTTCTGCTCACTCCGACCTATCGCCAGAGACTGAAGGCTGTGAAGCCTGTCACCAAGCGGGTCAGGATGTGGACCAGGGAGTCGACGGAGGCGCTGCAAGGGTGTCTAGAGGTGACGGACTGGAGTGTTTTCAGAGAGACCAGCAGTAGCCTGGACGAGTACGCAGATGCAGTGACGTCGTACATAGGCTTCTGTGAGGAGGCCTGTGTTCCTACCAAGACCGTCCGGATCTTTGGCAACAGCAAGCCGTGGTTCAGCCGCTCAGTCAAGGTAAAACTTGACTGTAAGAACGAGGCCTTCAAGAGCGGCGACCGGGAGCAGTACAGGAAAGCCAAGGCTGCGCTACGTCGCGAGATCAGCAGAGCGAAGGCGACCTACAGGAAGAAGATCGAGGACCAGTTCTCCTCCAACAACACACGAGAGGTGTGGCAGGGCCTGCAGCGGGCCACTGGCTACAAGCAGAGGGCATCAACCCACGACGACCCAGACCCGGAGCTCCCGGATAGGTTAAACCTGTTTTACAGCAGGTTTGACCAGAAGAACCCCTCTCCTGGCTACCGTCCTCTGCTTCCTGAAGACGCGGCGGCTGTGACGCCGCCCTTCAGCGTTCAGGAGGTGGAGGTGAAGCGTCTCTTCCAGAGGCAGAATCCCAGGAAAGCTTCTGGTCCCGACCACGTGTCTACGGCTGCCTTGAGGTCCTGTGCTGACCAGCTCGCTCCTGTCTTCACCGACATCTTCAACAGCTCCCTACAGCAGATGTCGGTGCCGCGGTGCTTCAATTCGTCTGTGATCGTCCCTGTTCCTAAGAAATCCAAGGTCACCCAGCTGAACGACTACCGCCCCGTGGCGCTGACGTCTGTTGTCATGAAGGTTTTGGAGCAGCTTGTTCTTCGCTACCTGAAGGCCTCCACGGGTCACTTGCTTGACCCACTCCAGTTTGCCTACCAAGCGAACAGGTCAGTTGATGATGCAGTCGCTCTTGGCCTGCACTTCATCCTGCAGCATTTGGAGACCCCACGTACCTATGCCAGAGTTTTGTTTATTGACTACTCCAGTGCTTTTAACACGATCATCCCTCACAAGCTTTTTGACAAACTCTCCCAACTCAATGTTCACCCCTCTATCTGTCACTGGATTCTTTACTTTCTTCTAGACCGTCCTCAGGTCGTCAGACTCAACAACTTATTCTCTGCCTCGGTAACACTGAACACTGGCGCTCCACAAGGATGCGTTCTCTCTCCACTACTCTTCAATCTGTTTACAAATGACTGTGTATCTGCAACCCCGTTTGTGAAAATGTTGAAATTTTCCGATGACACTACCCTCGAAGGTCTGATCTCCGATACGGACGAGACTGCGTATCGGGAAGAGGTTCGAAGAATGGTTGGCTGGTGCTCGGACAACGACCTGGAACTAAACGTCTCGAATACAAAAGAGGTCGTGATCGACTTTCGCCGAATAAAGGTCCCGGTATTGCCCCTTGTCATCAATGGGGAAACCGTTGAGCAGGTCGACTCGTTCAAATTTCTCGGTTCCATCATCTCGAGCGACCTGACTTGGAATAATAACACCACGTCTATTGTAAAAAAGTGCCAACAGCGTCTCCACTTTCTGAGACAGCTGCGAAAGTTCGGTATGTCTAGTAAAATTATGGCACAGTTCTATCGCGCGGTGATAGAGAGCATTTTGTGCTTCTCTATCACTGTCTGGTACGGCAGCACAACCGCGATAGAAAAGAAACAGCTCGAGCGCATTGTTAAGACTGCCTCTAAAATAGCTGGCTGCGACTTTCCATCTGTCGCCTCCATTTTCACAACGCGAATGAAACGGAAAACGGAAAAGACAGTCTGCGATCCATCACACCCAGCCAACAGTCTCTTCGAGCTTCTACCCTCTGGCCGTCGGTTCCGTGCTTTAAGAGCCAGAACTTCTCGATTCAGAAACAGTTTCTTCCCAGACGCTGTCCTCAGTACATCACCAAACATAGAATGATCTGTATAAACTGAAAACTCATTACCATTGCTTGATTTGTACCTTTGTGAAATAGGAGTATGCTATGCTGTGTATGTGTGTGTGCGCGTGGGTGTGTGTGTGGTGTGTTATGTTGTGGTGTATGTAGATCTGGATGTGAAGCCTAACATTCTTAATAATTCTCATTTTATTTAATGCTGTTAAATTGTTTTAATGCTGTATTTTGTTTTACTTGCAGTGTGTGTTTGACTCCATAACTTTATATGACTGATGAGTGATGTATGTTTAACAATGTGTTTACCTATCCTTGATGTATATATGTTGTATGCCAATGAAGTGTATGACGCGATGAATGCATGTGTGACTGTGCAAGAAAGGACGTATTTCATTGTCGCCATGCCACACCAAAATCCTTGTAACGTTTTTACTTGGTTAATAAATATTCTTATCTTATCTTATCTTATTATGCATGCGCTATTCGCTGACAACAACACGACAGCTTCCAAGGCAGACGACGAGAGAAAAACAACAAAAAAGCACACAAAGCTGCAAACAACATGACAGCTTCCATGGCAGATGACGAGAGAAAAACAACAAAAAAGCACACAAAAGAGAAAAGCAACTTTTCCCATTGAAAATGTTAGTGAGAATTGAAATAGGAAACCAAACACATTTTACTTTCATACTTCACCTCGATAATTAGTCCACAATAAGAAATAAAGTATCTTACGGCAATTTTACTGCCACAAGCATACAATTTATAGAACTGGAAACCCAGTACTAAACACACAATTCCAGTGAGGGAAGAAGTGACGATGCCGGTTCACATGTTGCAACTCCTCTCATACTTCATCCACATGATGTCGATTTTTCGAAATGTGAATTTCAGGACTGAAATATCGTCAAGTATATATCTAGAGGTTTTCATCTGTCCTGAAAGACGCTGTTCTTCATCTCCGATGCAAAATCATTGCGAAAACAATTGCATTCGCCATTTTTACCTCAGCTTGGGTACAGGTTTCCGGAGGGAGGTTGCGTTGGTAAAATTATTGGCCAAACCAGCGGAAGGTAAAATTTTACCCCTCTTCGTGGTAAATTACCAGCGGGTATTGCCTTTTTTTAATACGGACCCCGCGGGTCGCAAGGAGGAGCATCAAGTTAGAGAAAACAAAGACCATATACCAACCCTCCATTATTGTTATATAAACCTGTTCTTGTTCTGTTATCTTTTTCACAGCAGTACTTGTACAAATAGTAATAAAATACTGCAAACACAATCTTTGACTTGAGTTTCAATATAATATATTCAGTGTTTTGTATGATGCAATTTGTGATGGTTTAAGTTTTGTCTTGTGCGTGCAGCTGGTTATTATTTTTATTGTTATTATTATTATTACTACTAGTAAGCAGGGTTGCCAACCACTACGGAATTTCCGTAGTTTACTCCGGAAATGAATAAGCGGCTACGGAGCTATGCAATCGAAAATTTACTACGGAAAGTCAATTTTTGACGATAGTATTACAGTTTTAACGAGTTTTATTGAGCGCCTGTGCCTCCCGTAGCACCTCAAGGTCACGGTCATTCGGTTTACGTGCATGGTGTAATAGATCACGCTCCCAGTGCATGTTAGGAAATTCGACCAATCACCGTAAAGTGGTTTTGCAAACGGCTAATCGGTGCACAAAACCTCGACCTTTCTGTGACACTTTCATTTCCGGGTCACGTTCTACAGCGCGAGAAGAAAAGTTTGTGTGCTGTGTATTTTGAATCCATGATGCCAAAAAGAAAGAAAACTAGCGATGAAAGCCCAGAAAAAAAGAAGAGGACAGCAAATCAAGAGTACAGGAAAGAGTATTCTGAAAAATGTCCGTGCATCACTGCGTCATCGAGATCAAAACACAGCGTGTATTGTACAGCGTGCTTGGCAGATTTTAGCAATCAACATGGCGGCTTCCACGATGTGACGCGACACGTGAATGACAACCGTCACAAAAGTCGTTGCCCTGATTCAGAAAAGTTAGTCCCTCCCTGTTCAGTCGGTAGCCACCAGATTGGGCCTTGCTAAAGACTAGACATGTTCCCAGAGAGAGAATAGAGCAAGTTCAATAAATGTGGAGTATTGTATGAAGTGTTTCATCTTTCCTTGCAACTGTGCTTGTTTAGTAGTGTGTGTGTGTGTGTATGGATGTCTTCGTTTAAAAAAAATGCGAGGACGTATGGCTACTGAAAATTTCATAAAAATACTGAAATTCAGAATTTTTACTACTGAAAACTTTTTTGGGGGTTGGCAACTCTGAGTAAGGCCAAATAGTACTAACATGATGATTATTAGTACCAATCAGTTATTTCTGGGATGACCATCGATGATACACAGTCCTAGATTTTGTCAGTGCTGCTTGGTATGAAGATCAGTACACAAGAAGTAAATAGTATTACATAGATACAGATTAATATTACAGACTTCGCTATCTCTCCTCGTTCCTGTAGATTTGTGTCCAACGTGTGCTGCTTATCATGGGAACCGAGCTGCGACATACATGATGATGAAAAAATACAAGGAAGCCCTCAGAGATGCACAAGAAGCATTACGACTTGATCCTGCCTTTGTAAAAGTATGTTTATATATTTTTATTTTATTATCTGCTAAAATATTATACTCATCATGTTCTCAATAGGTTTTTAGTAAAAGTTCTGAAGTTTCTGCATTTAATGAAGATACGCAATTTTATATAGTTAAGAAACTGCTCAGATGACTAGTGATATGTAGACTTAATACAGAGGTAATTGGGATGGTCACCAGAATGTTGAAGAAAAGTCTTAAGGTGCTACATGTTATGTCATTCACTGTGTACAAGTGTATGGACTAGTATACTATTTTGTACTTGTGTGTAATCTGTTCTATGTTTGTACACTGAGTTATTGCTTCATTTATTTTTTGGGATTTACACAGCTTTTGGAAACTTCTCCTTGAACGAAAAGAATACTTTTGGAATTTTAAAAAAAAAAAAAAAATAGTGAAATACTAATTTTCTTTTCAGGAATCTGGAGGTGGGTTTTGTTCTATGTGTGTTTGTAGATGTTTGGTTGTTCGTTTTCCATGTCATAAAACGCAACATTTGATTGATGCACAGGCCTATATAAGAGAAGGAAAATGCCACTTGATGTTGGGAAATGGAATGGCTGCATACAAAAGCTACAGCCATGTGTTGGAATTGGAACCTAGCAACACACATGCTCTAGAAGAGGTACATTCTTAGTTTTATCCCTTTGTTCCATTGAATAAGGAATGGTACTGCGACCAGTTACATTTCTTTGTGAATCTATGTTTTCCTGTAAAGGGATTTATTTATGCATCTAAATCCAATTTAAATATTTATTTGTTTAATTTATTTTTTCTAAATTAAAATTTAAAGCTGTTGTTGAGGTTAAGTTTGCTTATTTTTGTAACTGTGCAATTATAAGGTTATGGTCCTGTTCAATTTCAGAGCGTTTGCTGGCTTTTTCAGACGGTGATATTTTATTAATTTATTTTATCACTTTTATATCCGGGATAGGAAAGATGGAGTGCTTTGGCTAAACGATCATCTGTGGTGCCCCTACAACCTCCGAGTTTTGGGATAGGATAGGATAGGACTTTTATATAGTGCTTTTCCAGCCCAAGAGCTGCTCAAGGCACTGGTCATTACAGGATCTATCTCTATCTGCCTGAATCGCCCACCTGCAACCTTCGGGCGCATAGTCTGGTGGCCAGATGACTAAGCACAATCCTTGGTGACCTGGGGTCGGGAGAAAGGACCTAGTGCGTGCTGGGTGTTTTTGTGTAGCCGGCACTTAACCCGCCTAGGACCTGAGCATCAGAATCTTTAAAGTCCATGCAATTATAGTTTGAAAACTAATAGGTATTCTCAGTTAAAAATTCTGTTTCACATTGAATAAGCCACAATGCTTTGAGTCGACTAACTCAGTGAAGTCTGTGTGATTTCTGTGATCATGCATTGTGTATGGATAGATAATAAAATATTTTGTCATTCAGTTCTTCCGTTCATTCATGAATTTTCTATGTTGCAGTTGAAAAGTGTCAAATCTCTGCAGGACATGGAAGGAAAAGTTGATCTGAATTTTACACGAGGTGACCACAGAACAGTTAGTATCTTTTCATGGTAGTTTTTCTTTTTCTTTAAGTGGCAAATGGGTAACTATTTGTTGGAATTTCAGCTAAATTTGCAAGTACAGGCCTGACCGTCAACACACTTTGACTTGGATATAAATCACTGTAATGTCACATAACATTTGCAGTCATGGATGTCATGGTCAAATGATTAGGATATTTTCTTAGTATTGCATCGTTATAATATTCATGAACTCTATTGTGATTGCAGCTGCATTGGACAGCATGTTTTTACTATACTGAATTCTGCTTGTAAGCCTGAAGAGAGTTTAACTTAACTTGTTCGTGTTCTGATAAAAGTTGTTTTACAGTGTTTTCAATCTGTTATTTCTTTCTGCTGTTGTGAAATAAAATCCTTTGATTTTTGGTTAGTGGATGAAAATCAACATGTATTATATATTATCTGCTTTAGTATCAACCTCTCATTCCTTTGTTTTCACATTTTAATTGAATGTCAAACATACTAAACCCTCAAAACTTACTGGCAAAATTAGCACTGTATTGTCCAAGTTTTGGTAAAGTTATTTTCTACTCTGTTTTCAATCTGTTATGTCGAATCTATGCTATTGTGAAATAAAATCCTTATGTTTTTGTAAGTGATGAAAAGCAAGAAGATGTATTATCTGCTTCAGACCCCTCAATCTTTTGTTTTCATATTTCAGTTGAAAGTCAAATATACTAAACCCTCAAAACATACTGGCAATAAGTACTTAACTAACAAGGGAAGCAACTGTGAAGTTTTTAAAATAAAAAATTGAGCAAAAGCATGTGTTCTTGTTTTAGGTACTCAAAAGTGATTTTTGATTTTCTTTAACTCAGTTTGGACGCTAAAAGTATTTACATAGATCTTTTTGTTCTGAACACAGTGGTATAGTTTTTTTCCCAATAGGACAAATAGGTAAAAAGTTATTAATGTTTGAAAATGGCGAATGTTGGTGTTTTTTGGCAACTTTTTGGAATTGAAGAAATTGACAACTTTGGAGTCTCAAAGTGAAGCCAATATTGATACCAGAAAGCTGATTTTTGACAGGTATACTCCAAGCCCAATTTTCTTCAGGCCTATCCCATGTAATGTTCAGCTGTTTTGGTGCTTCATAGTTGGGAAATCATCAAATTCGCAGTGCGTGCCGGCAAATTATAGGCCTACTAGTGTACTACTACGTTCAGCACTTGTTTCGCTGATTAGGCCTACAAGTTCGCCATTTCTACGGCAAAGTCCACCACGATAGAGTAATGCACAAATTAATAAATACCCTAGTTTTATAAAGGAAAGTCTGCTCTTTATTGCTAATTTTTAAACTTCTAGTTAAAATCAAACTTACATCAAAATCGCTTTAATCACTTTGTTCGGCTCGTAACAACTCTTTCACACATCAGAGCCCGCCATATTTGATATGTGAATGAAGCTAAGTATCCGAACTTCTCATTGGTTCTTATTTTTAGGCCATCCAATGAAATTTCTTAAAGCACTTAGAGTTTGAAACTAGCCACCTCGCAGCAGACAACGTTGACATTTTGTTTCGCAGTGGCATTCAGCGCTCGGATAGGGGCGTATTCAAAAGCTGTTTTCTTGGAATCTTTCGCATAAACATGCATTAAAAACAACACAGATGTAAAGATAAAGCTTTCAATTTTTATTTGAATACATCCACTGTTCGTTTTGATGCAGTTTTACATTAATAATAAGTGTTGAAAGTGAAGTCTAAACTGAGTCAAAACTGCCGAGCGGACAAGAGCCAATGAAGGCTTTGGAGTATCTACTTGTTTACTGATTTAGACAATAGATCTATGATCTGCCCGTCCCATATGCTGATGACATTCACCAGAGGCTTCTTGGGGTACACCTGTTGCCAAAGAGTTGAGCGATTAGAATGTTCTTGATCTTTACTAGGTAATAATACTGCTTTTGAACGATTATAATTGTTAATCGGTAATATGTATAGAAGCATGAAGTGTTTGTAATTTCATTTGTTCTGGATAGACACATTGTCAGTGGTTTTCTTACAGTTAAAAAATAATCCTGTTCTATGATTCTTCTATTGATTTTTGTAGGCACTGTTCTGTTTGGACCGTTGCCTAGACCACAGCCCTGCTTGTGTTCGCTTTAAAGTGATGAAAGCTGAAGCTCTCTGCTACCTCGGGCGTCATCAAGAATCACAAGAATTAGCAAAGTGAGTATTTGGTGTTTTTTTTTATATAACCTGAGTGTCTTGTGTTTGTTATTTGTGACCCTCCACCACGGTTTGAGTCTTATTGTGCCTCTGGGTCATTTTGAGTTATTTGTGCTATCTTAAAGTAGGTTGAATGCCAATTTCAATGGAAAAAACCGTTTGAAAATCTGACGAATAGTCTCGGAGCTACAAGCTTTTTACTTTGCCCCCCCTCAAAAACGCGATTCTGAGAAATCTCGAAATTTGTGTTTACAAACTTTAAGACAGTAATGTCCTTAGCAACCATGCATGTATCTTAACCCCTTAACTGCCGTAGTGAAAAGCGCATCTGTACTTCCTGTATGCCGGACCAAAATTTGACTGTTGAGGGTGTGTTCACTAAAACGTGAATAATTCAGGCATTTGAAGAGATATCTCTTAGATATTTGGCAAAGTTTTTTTGTAACGTCCCTGGCTTCAATATCAAGTGAAAATAGTTTCATTTGACAAGACACATTTTTTAGTAATTATTTATTCTTGTTTTTTTTGCTGTGATCAGGCATTTTTGGAACATAAAAACACACATCAACACAAAAAATGCATGACAGAACACCACAAAAAACTGGTGTAACAAAAGGACAAACATCAAGCAATCAATAAACTACTTGGAAATCAACTTTACGTCTATATCATCCACAGAAATAAGGGTACCTGTCGATGGTATGGTAAGTCCGGAATCACACGTCATAATCCACAGCAAAGTCACAACACACACAGCAGGGAAAAGTCCACACACTACTTCCAGTATATGAATTTTGTGTGATAAGGTCTTCATCATCACTGTCTTGATCATTTAGGACTTCTTGAAGCACTTCAAGTGCTGAATATCGTCTAAAAACAGACCTCGTAGTACCCCCTCATCGTCCACTGTCCGCCATTTTGTATGATGACTGAAGAGTGCGAAGTACTAGAATTTCAAATATTGTGCAACTTTCGGTTTTTGCGATTTATAATGGTCAAAGGGAAAGAACCGTTGGTTGGAGATTTCTAGCTGCTCTGCCAACAGTTACTGCTGTTACCTCCCTTCTTGGGTGACTACAGAATGCCGACGAATAAACCCCGGACGGCCTTCGGGGTTGGGCACACAGGAAGCAGAAAATCATCCCGAATGAGGTTTGGGGTTGGGTGGTTAAGGGGTTAATGAAATTTGGCACTGTAATCTAGCACAGCATTAACAACACACACTCACACACACACACACACACACACACACACACACATTTTCATTTCAAAGTATGAAGTACTTTTATTTGTACACTTTTTTAAAATACATGTTAAAATGCATGTTTTACTTAGTTAACATTTTTATGCAGGCCGATTGCTACTACTATAATAATTTTATTCATAACAATATTAAAATCATTACAAATGAGCAAATGTCAACAATTTGTTTGAAATAGCAGCATAAAATAAAAAAGTATTTGGTCTAAAAATTGTTTAATTTTTTCAGGAGGCGGGGGGCAGGGGGTGGGGGGTGGGTGATTTTAATCACAAGCCACCATGAAATTATCCTAAATTAATGTTTACCAAGAGACATACAATTTTAGTTCTTTTCCAAGCAGATAAAGCTTTAAGTTTCTGATACCCCAAAAAATAAAAATAAAATTAAATGATGCATTTCGCTGTCTGTGTCACTAGTTTCCTCTTCGTGTTCTAGGCCTACACCATCACAATCACTTTCGACACCACCACTCACTTCATCATCACTTTTCTCCTCGTCCTCGCTTAAATCACCGGTATCTTCCAATTCTAGAGATGTAAAATACTCTCTTATCAGGACTTTCTAATTCTTCTGAATCTTTTTGGTCCGTAATATTTGCATCTCTGGCCGAATTCAACGCTTTTGCGACGAAAGCTTCGGAGACGCCACGAGCAGCCATGTTGCAAAATTTTAATTACCTTCCTGCTGGTTGGTTGGTTGACGTCACGCGCAGATATTAGCCAATTGTGGAGCGAGCTTCCCCTACATGGTGACGATTTGTTTACAGGGGCATTCCCGGAGAACTATTATTTTTAGCCTATCGTTTTAGCTTTCTATTTCGAATCAACCAATCGTATTCTACATAGTTTAAAAGCTGAGACAAAGACCTTTCAATCGGTGCATAGTACATCGGGTCGGCTCAAAAAGCATAGGGAGGACAGGTTGTTCAAAAGAAGTGGTTTTGGCAAGATTTTCTCACCAAAACGGGATAGGTGGTGCTTTTAAAACACATTTATAATACTTTTAGAAGTGAATTTTAGCAAAATTCCAACGGAAACATGTAGATAAATGATTAAAGAATCAGCAACAACTAAAATCTCCAAACCGACAACCCACACCCCCTGCACCTATTTTCAGTGATTGCTCGGAATGGACTGAGGCGCAATACGACTCATCCCGTGGTGGAGGGTCACATTTGTTTGCATGTATAGAACAATAATTTTCTGTTCGAGTCAATTTCATAATTTGGCATGTGGACCGATGTGTTTTTGTTTTGATCATTTGTAAGGGAAATTTTGGCAAATGTGCCACTACTTGTGTATGAAGTAACATTAGACTTGAATATTGGCAAGAGAAGGGGTTAGGAGTTGTATTTTTATTTGAATCCTGGCGCACAGACATAAGGGCAAATTACATGTTTTCATGAACATTTGCATGATAGTCAAAAGAAAGCAAATGTAAGTAAATGTTTGCAATGAATTGCTTGATGGAAGAAATTTATTCAGTATTCATCAACTAAACCCACGTTTTAACTGTGCTTCTCAGTGATGTTCTACAGCGAGAGGGAATGAACGCTGATGCAGTGTTTGTACGTGGACTGAGCCTTTACTACCAGGATAATACAGAGAAAGCCTTCCAGCACTTCCAGCAGGTTTTGAGGCTTGCTCCTGACCACACTAAAGCCAGAGAAGCACTCAGGGTAGATAAATTTGGTGTTGAAGTTTCTATATTTTTCCTGTGTTTCAACACTTCATAATCACCATGCTAATTCATAAAGTCAATTTCCCATTCCCTTTGAGACACAAATGTAATGGCACAAGGAATCTTTGTCAGGTATGGGTGATAAAATTAGTTGTTGGCGCTTGTTTATTAATTCCTACTCAGTCTTCTGTTTTAGTCGGGGATTTTTTTTTTCTGAACCTAATTTTCTTGTAGCCAGAATGTAGAATATATTAACTTAACCACCCTGTGGTACATAGGTGTTTAGCATAAAATCTCTCTTTTTCAGCGATCGAAGCAACTGACAACAGAAAAGGAGGCTGGCAATGCAGCATACAATGCGGGGCGTCTGCAGGAAGCTTACGACTTGTACTCTAAAGCTTTGTGTATTGACCTTTTGAATGCATCCACCAACTCCAAGTTGTACTGCAACAGAGCAACATGTTGCTACAAGGTTTGTTCGCCTCTTGTGGTTTTGTTGACAAATATCTGCTTAATCTGCTTTCCAGAATAAGAATGAAACATGGACAATATTGTGGAAGTTGAAATAAATGCTCAAACTTTATTTGGAATAAACGACCAAATGTTTTCTACATTTCAGAAAACGGTCTCGCATTTGCATTGTATTTCTGTTACGATCCGATCATTTTGTTTTGCAAAGCATGCAATGATAGATTGTATTTACCTTTGATTTGATTTTGCGCTGTCGCTAGAAGAGGCTTTGTATAATGTTACTAATTTTCGTCGATAGATATTGTTGCGAATTTTCTAAAATGAATTGTTTATTGTCTGCCGAAACTTCCAGATGTTGGGGTAAAAGCTTGTCTAATCTCGAAGATTCGTAAACATCATGTGACATAAGACAGTGCATACTCCCGGTGACAGTTTTATTTTGATTGGGTGTTATTGCGTCATGCTGGAATCAAGAGATGCCTAGTATTACGGAACGTCTGTAATTTTACAGAAAAACAATATTTAATATGGAAATACGGAATAATTAGCGAAATTAGGATTTGCAGCGATCAATTTTACAGATTTTCATGTTGCCATTGATGCCTATATTTTTAGGTTCGTTTGAGGCTCTTTTTTTTTTTTAACCGCGAAGGTAACGGTTCGTCTGAGGCTTTTTTGTAACCGCGAAGCTTGCGCGAAATGTTACAAGAGGTGATCACGTGACCAAGCGAGAGTTCTAAAATGGCTTCCAAACGAAAGCACGAAACCGAGAAGTCTGACAGTGAAATAGAATTACTCGATGCTCCAAAGGCCAAGAAGGCTTTAAACCCAAGAAAAATGATGAAAAAGACTCCAGTCGAGCAACGTTTTAAAAAATCCTACAAATCCTAATGCTACTAGTTGTAGGCTACTGCCATTTTGACTTTTCCTTCATTCAGTTCTTTTTTAATTTTGTACTATAGTGTACTATTACTAAAAATAAATAAATAAATAAATAAGTAAACTTCAACAAGTGAGCTAATGTTAGCATTAGCTGCTTTTGAGTACTCAAGCACCTTATACTAAGGCAAGTAATATTTTTAATACTCTTTTTTTGTAAATAAAATATTTCAGAACCTAACAATCACTTCAGAGGTCTATGAATGTTTTTTTGCTTAGTTTTTGTGTGTTTATATTAGCTTTAAAAGAATTACTGACGAGTACTGAAAAAAGTTCCAAAATTATTGAAAACAAGTTGCCAAATTACTGAGGGCGCCTAGGCATCTCTGTGGAATGTTGGAATTTGTTCTCGATTGCAGAGAGGCTATATAAGTAATGCACTGTCTGCTTGTAGGATGATCTTTGTAGTGATTTCCGGAAAGTGATCTTTTATGTAGTTTGCTGAATAATTTGGAAAACTTTATACAAGGCTCCTGACTTGTTGCTGAGTGAAAAGGCTGCGTTGATAAACGAATTCGAGTTTACACATATCAAGATTCAAGCATCAGGGCTGAATCAACTATTGATAAATACCATGTAACAATTTTAAATGTTTCATTAAAATTATGAATCGTGGTGTAAAACAGGAGCAGTAGCGGGTAATTTTCTAAAATGAAGGCAGCACTCTCACATTGATAACCGTTTCAGAGGCGGTCAAGATAGTTTGGTGGTGACACATGAACCAAGTTTTTTTGTGTTTCACCAGCTTCGTGACCACTGAAGACGCTCCCGGAGTAGAAACAGCTGTCTGGTCAGGATGGCTAACAAATACAATTGAGCCATATTTTCAAAACCATAGTGCACACTAGTAAGAGAGTGGCACTTTGAAAGTTATGGTTTTTAAATGCTGGTGTGCTGCTGGAGGATTACTTCATCTGTACACTACAGTTGTTTTGTCCTAAACCTTATTAAAGCTTCGGATCTATCGGGTGCCATTTAAACAACAGTTGTTCTCTTTTCACACTTTATTATTTGGCCACCTTAATAATTAGTGAGTGTGTGCAAGAGTGACAGTTTCTAAAATCACATATTGTGTATAGAAATAAAATGATAATAATTAAATAAATAGAAATCAGCTTGGCATATTATGACATCAGGGCTTCCCATGTAATTAGAATTATTCATGGCCTGTTCTGTATTTTTCAGCTGAACAAACTTGTCCAGGCCATCGAGGACTGCAACAAAGCTATTGAGCTTGACGATACTTACCTGAAAGCGTACCTCCGGAGAGCCAAATGGTAAGCCAGCGGTGTATCATTATTGATGGAAAGATATTGAAACAAGGACATTTTGTTATTTAAAAATATTGAGGTAAAAATCATTCTGTATTAAAAAAAAAACCACAAAAAACGCTCCGCTATGTAATGTTTTTGGCATGCAGTGCAGGGGAGGTAATGTGCAACTAAGAATTTACAATTGGGGGGGAAAGTTGCAAAGTTTTCTTCTTATTCTGCTTTATTTTATTGTTATAGTGAGTCTGAGGTTATGTTTTAAACTAGATGAGTATGATAATTAAAGAGTTTGTTAATCCACATTATTGAGGTGAAAGTTCTCAAATAAACATGCAAAAAACTTTAAAATAGCCATTCGGTTTCTCAACAATGTCAACTCGAAATACTTGCAAGGAGGCTTCTTGATACAATCATATATTATGGGCACACAATACTCCCCTTTGGTTCATTCACAACAACACCTTGGAGCATGTTCATGACATACCATTGTGTTATCTGTTTGGTGCCTAGCCCTCTGTTCCAGAGGACACAAGCCATTTACTGCTATAGCAGACCTTTTTGAATGATCAAACATGACGTTTAGAATAAATGTATGCAAATATTAAACACGAAAATGTATGAATATTTAAGCATTTTGTGATCTCTTAGATTGAATTAGAAATTTTGTAAGTTTTGATCTTGATCTCAGATGCACTTTAAATAATTATAAATAAAAAAAAAACCACAGTTATTTTACATTTGATGTGTTTGCTTTTCTTTCAGCTACATGGATACTGAACAGTATGAGGATGCTGTCAGAGACTATGAAACGGTGAACAAACTCCATAAGAGTCGAGGTCAGTAGTGATGTTAGCTGGTTTTCATGTTGCTGTTTTAGTGTTACTTTTATGTATTTTTTATAAAAGTTTGGTTTGAAAGATTGAAAATTATTAAAAAAGACTTTCTCAGTATTGAATGACAAAGCCACTTTGCTCTGTAAAAGTGATTGAAACAGCTTTTATCTTCTGAAGAATAGTCTACATGGGTGCAAGGGAGATAATTTGTGAAGCCTGTCTACACTGTATTTAAACAATATATGAGTTGCAATTGATTTTGTTACTCTCATGCATAAAAATGTACTCACTCCCACCCTTCCCCCCCCAAAAAAAAAAAAAAATCCAGATTTTTGCAAATTACAACCAAACTTGGTACGATGGTGTGAGCTCATAAATGATCTGATAATGAATAACTTCACATCAAGGTCAAATGGTTAACAAATGTTATCAAAAATGAACTTTAAACAAAATTTCACTTTTTCTAGATTCTTTTATGTTTGATAGATATCAATGAGACCCACATACTATTTAAATTTGGTTAACCTCTCTCCAAGGTCAAGGTCATTGGAGCTATCCAAAGTGTTATTATAGGTACTTTGAAGTGACCTTGACCCTAAACTTTTACAGACCTGCTTACTCGTTTGTATTTCGCCATATTGTCCCGATATTTCTACCTCGAGTATGCTGTTACGATCTCTTTCGAAAAATTACAGAAATCAGCCTGTTAAGTCAGTTACAAAACATTTTAAACAAATTTCAGTAAGAAGGCTGACCATCTAACCGAAATTAGAAGCTGAGAAAAAAATGCACCAGAAAGACAAAATCTAACCTCATTGAATAGGCTAGTGTATGATAATAAAACCAACAACAACACCTGGGTAGTAGGCGTTAAAATTTTCGGTTTATTACACTAAAACCCTTATCAGTAAGACCCAAGGACTGTACAAAACAAAACAGTCTAAGCATATATATAGTAAAGAAAGTGAATCGAGTTCATTAAAAAGAATAGTGTACCATTTAGAAATTTATATTAATTATAAAGAATAATTATATTTAAAAGCTATCTCTGAACCGTATTCACCAACATCACCAAAACATAGTGTTCAGAAGGGAGAGGGGAGGAGGGGAAAGTAATATAACCACACATACCAACTCCCTTACAATCGCATCATCGGTTCAGCCACAAAGAGTCATCTCCCCCTCTCTCCCTGAATAGGCTAGTGTCTAAGATGATGATTCAGATGTTGAGTTGGCGAGTTCATCCAAACATGTCTGCTCAAACGAAAGCAGACTGTCGTTTTATTCCAAAGAATGGCCTTGTTTGATAGCAGCACGATAAAGCCAGAATGCAGTCCACTGCTCAATATGCAAAATTGACTTTTCTTGTGCGCATGAGCAAGTCTCACAAATCTTTAGCTGTTGCTGTCAAAGGCAAAACACAGAACATTGCCACAATGTTCAAGATCAGCATGGACTATGACAAAAAATCTGAAAGTCAGCTTATGGCTATGCCCTATCGCTAAAGTAAATGTACTGCTGCTTGATTTGTGTAAAAGGCATATATTTGCTTTTAATAACTTGAAAAAGATCGTAATAAATCAAAAATTCGTACCTCTTAACATAGTTGGGTAGTTTGATTCTCGCTTCGTTCTGCACATTTATAATTATATCCAATTGTTTGTCCTGTCGCAGTTGTTTTTATCCAAAATATTTTTCCATTGTTTCTAAGTCTGAAAATGCGCCGAGTTAGTGCACCAAACATTCTTTTGGGAGGTATATCAGTACAACTTATGTTAATCTGATGAATAAAATTTGATACAACAACAACAAATTGGGAGGTATTTATCAGTATTTGTCAAAAGGAAAACTCGCGATTGCGACATGCCAAAATCAGAGTTCATGATTGTGAAGCGATCGTGAACGATAGCTGACTTTCAGATTAAAAATTTCCACCCAAACGCAATGGTTTAAATCTTTCGCGATTTAGAAAGCAGTCTCGCCTATACAGTCTGATGTCATGTTGATTACGAAATTACTTCAGCTTATCCAAAATTGAGTTGTGATCGGTAAGAAAGTAGCGAGCTTAAATTAATTAATTAGAAATTAATCATCCTATTATTTTTTTAGAATTATTTTCTTTGAACAGATGCTAAGAGTACTAAAATTAAATTGCATTGATCAGTTCGGTGATGATGTGACGGCATTTGTTTGTGAATAAACAAAGCGTGAAAAATGCCAAAATAGTTTCTTTGTCTTGTATGTTCCATGACATCCTGATAAGTGCAAATGATGTAAAAAATGCAAAAATTGCTTCATTTCTGACTCATTTGTTCCCGGGTGATGTTAAACAATCAGCAGTAAGTTAAGACGATCACAGCGTTCAGACAAGAAATGATTATATAGATGTGTAGGGAGATAGCTCTCATTAATAGGTCAAATACTTTGTGAGGAACAGCCTTTTTTGACTCGCATGTATAAAAATGTGAGTCGCATGTACTCATCCCCCCAAAAAAAATTTTTTTCAATCTGTTTGCAAATCTGTGTGAGATGAGTCAAAATGGTCAAAAAATGATATTGAACACAATGTCTGTTCGCCATCTGTCTGTGCACAAACTTTAAAGTGACTAAATACTGAGAGTCTATTTTAACTATCACTAACTTATGTATGAGGTTTAACGTCTACACCCACCATTGGCGATTTGGCAGACGGGGATAACCATCCCAGGGAAAGAGGAGTAGGGACCTGAATCAACATTGAACCACCAAAGCAATCATACTGCTAAAATGGACAGTGAAAATGGCCACATTTTATATCGCCCACCACAGGATTAACTATCACAACCAAACTTGGTAAGATGGTGTATACCCATGAGACCTGGAAAATGATCAGTGAATGAATGACTTCAAAGTCAAGGTCACAGGGTCATCAAATGTTTGTCCAATAATTGCAAATTTTCCGTAAAATTTAATTTTTTGTCTAGGGTATTAAAATTTATTCTTTGCAGGCCTAAAAATGGCGACTAATTTAGTCACCATGGCTAGTGAAAAAAAATAATTGGCGACTAAAAAAAAATCTTTAATCGCCAAATGCGAGTGCGCTAAAATGAACTTTTTTTTTAGTTTGGCTAGTAAAATTTTTAAGTTACTAGCCAAAGGCTAGTGGGACCTTTTTTTTCATTTTCAGGGCTGCTTTGATGCATGATAAATATCAATGAGACACACCTACGTTGCAAATTTTGTTAACCTCGCTCCAAGGTCAAGGGCACTGGAGTTGTCCAATGTTGGTTTGTATAGGTACTTTGAAGTGACCTTGACCCTAAACTATGAGAGATATTAAATCCAAACTTGTTGTATTTAGAGATGATAGATTGATCTTTCAAATTATATGTTACACTTTTGTGTTGATCTTGAAGGTCAAAGTCATTTAAGGCCTTGCAAAAACTTACAAAAAATAGTTCATCGTGCAGTAGAATGGCTGTTTATTTAACCCATAGTATGCAACAACATTGGGTTATTTGATCAGATATACATAAGAGATCTCATGAGGGTCACTGTCATTCCAAGGTCAAGGTCACTGAATGTCAAGGTCATCCTAAGTTCATGGTTTTTGGGGGGCATAATACATTTTTTGCTGTACTTTGTAGTACATGAATGTATTTGAAGCCAGAGGTCAATGTCATCTCAAGGTCAAGAGCATAGAAAAATCAAAGTTAGTATTACTTTGCATTTTAATGCCACCATTTCCCTTTGTTTTTCCTGAGCACTCCAATCCTATCCTATTCCATAATTCGAAGGTCATTGGGGCACCACAGATGATTGTTCAGCGTACTCCATCTTTCTCTGTCCTCAACAACCCTCATGGCTTCGCTCAGTGTCAAGCCAGTCCATTCTCGAATGTTGTCCTCCCACCTCTTTTTTCCGTCTCCCTCTTCTTCTGCCTCCTTGCACCGTGCCTTGCAGGATGGTCTTTGCAAGGCTTTATGCTCTGGTAATGTGGCCATACCAACGGAGTTTCCGTTTCTTCACCACTGTGATCATGTCATCTTGTTGTCCAATGGCTTGTGTGATGTTCTGTCGGACTTCGTCATTGGTGAGGAGCTGAATATAGGAAATGACCAGAAGTCTTCTGTTGCACCTCATCTCCATGCTTTGTATTCTTCGTTGTAGATCTGCTGTGAGGGTCCATGTTTAGCAAGTGTATAGGAAGATGGAGCACAGCAGCCTTACCTTGGAATGTAGACTGATGGTCCTGTCTTTCCAAATGGGCTTCAGCCTTGTCAGGGAAGCAGTTGTTTGTGCGATCCTGGAGAGGACTGCTGTCAGGACCCATTGTCTGATACAATGGCTCCTAAGTATTTGAAGCTATGCACTGTGTTGAGGGATTGGCCTTGGACTTTGATGTCCATGTTGATGCCATTGGTGTTCTTGGTCATCATTTTGTCATACAGGCTTTTGATGACTTCAATAATTTTAGGACTGATGTTGTACGCTCTCATGGTTGCCCACAGAGCTGCATACCAGACTTGATCAAACGCGTTCTTGTTAAATATTGCAAGTTCCATAAGGAGCATGTGCGGCATATGAGGTTTGCCCTTCTAGTTATATTGCTATTTTGGTGGCGTTGGTTTTTATTTATAAGAGGTTTGGTTTGGAAGATTGAAAATTACGAAAATATATACTTTCTCAGTATTGAATGACAAGTATTAAAAAAAAGGGCCACTTTGCTCTAAAAAGGTGATTGAAACAACTTCTGCTGAAGAACAGTCAACATGGGTTTTATGAGAAATGTGATTGTTACAGTGCACTTGCACATTCAAAAACAAAGATGTTTTGATACTGTTGATACTTGATACTATGATCGGTATTGTTTACAGTCATAGCTGGCAGTTTTATAATATCAGTTTACTTTGCACTTTTCATCACATTGAAGTGTTAATAATTTTTGTTTCTACTCCTTTTAATTATGTTTATCACAATCCCATTATGTTTTAGAACACAAGCAGCAACTACATCTAGCCAAGGTTGCCTTGAAGAGGAGCAAGCGAAAAGATTACTACAAAATCTTGGGAATACAGAAGTCTGCATCGGACGAGGAGATTAAGAAGGCCTATAAGAAACGAGCCCTCATACATCATCCAGGTAAATAAAATAAGAAGTACACTTTTGGAGGGACAAAAGATAACAAGGCTGTGTAGCCTTTACTTGGGATATAAAATGTGTATAAAGCATTCACCTCTTTTGATCATCACCGCATGGAATATTCTGCATTGCCGGCTTGAGACTGCCTGGTCAGCATTGGTGTAAGGCTGATGGGCAGGAAGTGGTAAAATTGAAATGAAACTCAAAGGTTATGGACATAATGTCCATATTCATAAAAAAAATAAATAAATAAATTAATAAATAAATAAAAAATAAAAATTGAACTTTGTAGAGCGAAAATTTAGAAGCAACAAAAAACCATTTGTATCCATCAGTAGACTATCAACAGAACTCGGAGCACTTTAAAATTAAAGGGACCCACTTTGACCACACCTGCAACACAGATCCTTTTATCTTTTTTTTTTTTCTTTGGGACTGAAAACACACATTTTCAACACTGTCTATCCTTAAATCTCCATCCTGAACTTTTCTTTGTCAAATGCTTAATACACAGTCATAGTCGTTGTGTGTATGCATGTATATATGTTTATGTGTATGTTCTGATTTGGTATTTCATGTTTTGCTTTTGCTTCGTTTAATTATTTATGTATTTATTTATTTATTTATTTATTATTATTATTTGTTTATGTATTTATTTATTTGTTTTTCTTCTGTAAAGCACTATGAGCTTTAGTGTGGAAGGGTACTGTACAAATGTTAATTATTATTATTATTATTATTTTACCCCACCGAAATAACAACCAAAAATAACTCTTATGGAATGTATAGTTACTTTTTAAATCAATAAATTCCATAGTTTTTGTGCCTATTAATAGCAGTTGCTGGCCACCCCTCTTGAGCTAAAAATAGAATATACCAAATGCCGAAAGAGGCAGAACCCATAACGTATGTTTTTCATTAACCCTTTGAACCCTGGATGCCCCACCAATTCTGAGCCCATTCCCAATAACCAATTCCAAACAGCAAGTACTAGAAAGAACAGTAAGCTTTGTACGGACCGCAAGACTAAGGTAAGGTTACGAGACCGGTTTATCGGTCTATCGGGGCACAGCTATCGGGGCACTGCTGTTTAAGGGCTAGACCGATATATCGGTCTTTCGGGTTCAAAGGGTTAAGGTGTCTCGTTTTAGGTTGCCGTACTCCAGACACCAAAGACGCACTCTTTGAAGTCATGTGGTTCATTCAGAAATAGGGTCAAAGGTCACACGGTTATGGTATTGGTGTACTGTTAAGCAGCGAAAATCGCTGCCTGTGAGAATAAAAATGGTTAGTGGTTGGTTTGAGCAATGTAAGCACTGTTTATCGTTTTTAATGTAATAACCATGTGCATTTTAGGGTAAACCTAGTTTCACCAAAAGTAAACGAAGCCTTCAAATTGGGGCCTTTTAGTTTTAAACACATTCCTTCGGGTTGAATTTGTGTTGTTGCCATTACTCTTACTCACAGATTTTAGAGGAAATTATGAAGTGTGAACGGTCTGACCACAGTGGCATAAAACAATAAATTGTCTGCCAAAATGATGAGATTGGTTCTATGCAGTTGACATTTTTCAACTAAAATCAGATTATGATCAATTTCAGAACACTTAGCACAACACTGCATGGCTCTGTCAGGAATGACTTGAGCTGAGAGGGGAGTATTCCTTTGTAGCTTGCTTGGAATGAATAGTGGAATAGTGGAAATGACACTTCTCAGTCTTAACAGTTTAATTTGTTAGTCTGCTCCTTCATGGGAGATTGTAGTGATTGTTTTGTTGGCAAAGATTGTTGCATGCATCATTTCCATGTTTTAGATCGCCACGCTCATGCAACAAAGGAGGAGCAGAAAGAAGAAGAGAAAAAGTTTAAGGAGTTAGGTGAAGCCTACAGTGTACTGTCAGACAGCAAGAAGCGCACGCGCTACGACAACGGCCAAGACCTCGATGAAATGGGCGATGGTAGTTCAGGGTTTGGAGGTAAGAGTCACAGTAAGTGCATTGCAAAGTTAATTATAATAATAACAGTAATAATATGGTGTTTATATTGCGAGTCAAAGGGCTAAACTTCATGTGTCTGGCACACACCCCAGCTCACACATGCCTGCACAAAGTATACAGCCTCGTACACGCACCCAATTAACAGTAGGATATAGTTAAAGCATAGAGGGGAAACAACAGTGATACAACAGGTATTCTATGAGAAAAATATTGTCTGAACAGGTAAGTTTAGTGAGATTTTAAGGGTTGATTGTAGGAGGAATATGCAATATCTCTTGCACACATAGTAATTGTACGCTTTGCGTGGTTTTATTTCTTCTTTCTTTTTGAAATTGTTTAAAAATTCAGCAGAAGCTGAGCTCCCTTTACACATTGAAAGACTTTCTAAGGGCTTGTTATGAGATCAGCAACTTAAATTATTTGGGTGATGCTTTTTTTTTCTTTTCCGGGTATACTAAGGCTGGATGAATCATTAATTTCCCAGTTAAAACAGTTCTTTGTAGAATCGATTGAGCTTATCAGTGAACTCTGTTGAAGCCAGGGTGGGTGGTGGTAACATTGATAGCCTCCCTGTTTCAGATATTGACCCCAACCAGATCTTCCAGGCTTTCTTCGGTGGAAGCATGGGGGGCTTCTCTTTTGGCGGCCATCCAGGTGCTGGAGGCGCAAGCGGATTCCCAGGAAACAGCTTTGGTTACCAATACGGTCAATGACATGGCTACATTTAGATGGGGGGAGGGGGAGGTGAGGAAGGCGGTGTGCCATGTGGTTTTGGTGGCTTTGTTAGGGTGTGAATGCTTAGGTTGGCAGTTGTTGACGTTTGAGACCTGTCGAATTCTGTACATATGTAGCACCCATGGTGGTTCCACTTTCTGTGCTGTACATACTTAGTGCCAATCTTTTTAATTTGATTAACTTCTGTTTTGGAAGACTGTTTTGTTCTTTTACTTGCATGCATGTTTTTATAAATGGATCTTGAATGTGAATGGAAAATTGAAAACTGCACCTTTCCTTGTCTTTTATAGATTTACTGCAGCAGATTGGTTCAAATTATAGGCAAGATACTTTTTATTAACTGTGTAACATGTAGGTGAATGAATATGCAAAAATAGTACAGGATTTTTGCAGAAGGCAGGTTTGTAATATAATCATTCATGTTAAGATAGCTTCATATGTGATAATTTAACAATTATTGTAATTGTGACCGATTAATGCTTAGAACACCTCTTAAAGTTAGTTGAGTTTAGACGATTGCCTGGGTGATGGTTGAAAGTGCAGCCAAACGGTAAGCACAGATTGAACACACCTCTCTGTTTGTTCCGATATTTCACGGTGGGCTGAGCGATGGCAGTGGGTATCCACTGAAAAATCCAGGAGGAAGAGGTCTAAGAAACTGAAAGCCTTTAATGTATTCTTTAGTTCCTTCTTTCCCTGTCCTTTTGAATCCATTTATTTGAACTGTTCATTTGCCCTTAGTGTTCTTTATCTATTTTTGTTATTTTTAATTTTTACTGTCTCGTGTTATTTAAGTTCCCATCCACCACACCACACCACCCTCCGACCACCCCCTCCTCCTGCCCGGTTGATATTGAAGGTAATGCTATTTGATTTAGTTTTAATATTTTAGAAAAGAAAGAAAAACTAACAAACGAAAAGCGCGGATCCTAAAATAAGAAAGCACCAGCTTGACCAAGAGTTGATTTATATTTTTCATAGCGAATATTACTTGATTCGCTGATTTTATTTGTTTTAATACCATTGAAAGTAAAAGTTATGGGGCAATGAAAGATGTTATTTATTTAAAGTGCTATATAAGAACTATTAAATAAACATTTTACATTGATCTATGATTTAAATACACATGTTTTAAAAAGCGGAACATATAAATATTGTATTAAAAATCAAATGCATTGATATAATAATGTAAATGATATAAAAGGTATGAAACGGCAATAAATTCATCTGTAGTAATAGTCTTCATCAGATTTCCATAATAGCAAGTTGTCAACTGATTATGTGAGTTACTTAAGTATATTTCCTCAATTTTACTTTTCTCATCATACTTATTCATTGTTGATTATTTTAAGTAAAGCGTGATTTTTGAATCTAAGAGAAGATGCTTGTGTATGTGAGCTTAACTCAATTTTTTTGTTTTTATTTTTTTATTTATTTTAATGAAATATGTTGGAAAAATATGCCTATATGTGTGTACATGTTACTTTTAGTTTTACGTATGAACTGATTGTGAGTGAATAAAGTTATGAAAGAAAATTTCTTTAATGCTTTCTTATACCTTGGTGTTACCTACTCTATCAAATCCTATCTTGTAACTCGAAGGTCGTTGGGGCACAACAGATGATCGTTTAACCAGCATACTCCCTCTTTCTCTGTCCACAGCAACACTCGTGGCTTCACTCAGTATCAAGCGAGTCCATTCTTGAATGTTGTCCTCCCACCTCTTTTTTCCGTCTCCTTCTTCTGCTGACTCCTTGCATCGTGCCTTGCAGGATGGTCTTTGCAAGGCCTGATGCTCTGGTGATGTGGCCATACCATCAGAGTTTCTGTTTGTTCACCACTGTAAACATGTCATTATTTTGTCTAATGGCTTGTGTGATGGTCTGTCAGACTTCGTCGTTGGTGATGTGCTTGGTATAGGAAATGCCCAGAAGTCTTCTGTAGCACCTCATCTCCATGCTTTGTATTCTTTGTTGTAGGTCTGCTGTAAGGGTCCATGTTTCACAAGTGTATAGAAATATGGAGATGACTATGGAGAGCAGCAGCCTTACCTTGGAATGTAGACTGATGTTCCTGTCTTTCCAAATGGGCTTCAGCCTTGTCAGGGCAGCAGTTGTTTGTGTGATCCTGTAGGGGACTTTCTGTGAGGGACCCAATGTCTGATACAATGACTCCTAAATATTTAAGCTATTCACCGTGTTGAAGTATTGGCTTTGGACTTTGATGTCCATCATTTTGGTCTTCTCTGCACTTATTTCCATTCCAAAGTATCTCGAGATTGTGTCAAGCCTTTGTGCCGGGTGTTCAAGTTCTTGTTCCTCCCCAGCCAATCCATCAATGTCATTCGCAAAACGGAAGTTGGAGATTGCTCTATCCCTTATGCTGACTGTGCCTTCGTGATCTGCAAGGGCATTAGACATGATGCACTCCAGGAAGATGTTGGAGAGAGTAGGCATCCTTGACACACACCGATTGTTGTTCTGAACCAGTTCCCGATGGTGCTATTGTGGAGGACTGCACTGGTAGCCTTGTCATACAGGCTTTTGATGAATTCAATAATGTTAGGGCTGATGTTGTACACTTCCATGGTTGCACACAGTGCTACATACTAGGTCTTGAAGACTACAAAAGTTTAGATTTGATGTTACACCTAGTTTTAAATGAGCGGGCATGATGAATAAGGTTGTGAAAAGAAAGAATTGGCATGGTTGTTTGCATGAGATGAAGGGGAGAGGGAAAAAGAGAATAAATATTCATGTAAATTATTTAAACACAAAAACGTGGGTATTACTTAGGAAGGACTATGCATGTCGACCATCTTTGAAAAGATTGTTCTGATGTAGGTAAACTTCCAATATTTTGTTAGAATGAATGAAACATATGACTATTTCAGAATTGTACAAAACAGAAAATAACTGAGAACTTAAGTAAACTTGAACTTTGTTTTATTTCCACAGCTGAAGTTACATTAGGATACACAATGTATGGAATGAGTAGTTATTTCATCCAATCATTCATTTTCAATCGATTATTTATTTATTTTCATTTTTTTTAAAGCTTGCTGGTGTTGTATTTTAATGATGAAATGACACATCTTGTGTTCTCAATCACTAGCAATTACTGACTTTATACTTGGCTTTTCATAAGTTATAAGGGTTACACGAAACACAGCAACTAAACTTTCATTTTGCATTCAACCAAATTTCATTATGTTGTTGGTTAATGAATTACATTAGAATGCGGTTAATTTGTAAAACTTTACTTTGTTCATAATATAGTGTAACTCCTTTGCTCATAGTCTGTTTGACTAAATATTAGTTTGATGGCATATTATTTTAGAGTGATGATCTTAAACAATTAATTAACAAGTGTAAAGGAAAGAATTTGAGAGAAATTTTTTTTATTTTACCATGTTAAGCTATAAACTAAAAAGTATAATTATAATAACTATGTTAGAGGAAAACTGCAATGATAAATACAGTTATAAACGAAGAGTTTGCTCGATTTTAACTTACAGAGGAAAAGGCACTGTGTGCGATGTTTTCACAGGTATTGTTCAATGCAAGATCACTGTTATTTATCTTGTTTAATTTTTATTGACTCTAATGCATAGCAATGCAAGTATGTACACCCCCTCACTCCTTCTTCCCCCCCTCCCCCCCCCCCCCCCAAAAAAAAAAAATGTTACAGATTTTTGCAAATCTGTGCAAAATGAGTCCTAAATAGCCCAAAAATGGCATTTTTTAAAAAGTCTGTCCGTTTTTCTGTCAGCCATCCGCAGTCTGCAAAACTTGGAAGTGGATTGACATCTTAGAACCTATTTTTACTATCACAACCAAACTTCACAAGATTGTGTGTACCTATGAGACCTCATAAATGATCAGTAAATGAATGTCTTCACGTCAAGGTCAAAGTCAAATTTCATTTTTAAAAAAGTTTATTAATATTGAACTTATGATTTTTTTATGCGCGATAGATATCAACAAGACATACTATACAAATTTGGTCAACCTCATGTCAAGGTCACTGGAGCTGTCCAAAGTTGGTTAGTATAGATTGAAATGACCTTAATCCTAAATTATGAGAGATATAAAGTCCAAACTTTTTGTATTTAGAGATGATAGATTGGTCTTTCATATGTGTTCCGTTTTTGTATAGATCTTGAAGGTAAAGATCATTTTAGGCCTTGCAAAAACGTTTTTTTTTAAAAAAGGTAGTCGTACAGTGGAATGGCTGTTTATTTAACCCATAGTAGGCAATAATAATTGGTTATTTGATCAGACATGCATGAGAAGTCACGAGAAGGTCAAGTTCATCCCAAGGTCACAGTTTGTGTACAGTGGAGTCCACCTATAACGAACCTTGGAATAACGAACACCCGCGATTAGCGTACTACCATCCTTTTCCCGACACACTCCCTTCTTTGTCTTACTATTTAATCCCTTCCTATAACGAACAAATCCAGCTAGGCAAATAACGAATCTCCGCTTGTAACGAACCCTTTGTGTATTCCCTTGGCCTACTTTGCCTCAATTGGCTCATCGCCAATAGCGAACAGCAGCAGAAGCATGCCAGTTCGTACATAGGTCAACCAGGCCTTGAAGTCATAACTGTCATTGGCTGCTATAAATAGCCTTGAATGAAGTCATTGTTGATAAACTTCGTAGGCCTAGATCGATCTACGTACTGTATGTTGTGATGTGTACTCATCACCGGTGTGTACTTCCTTTTACAGTACAAATCTCTACAGCGAATCCCGCTTGTAACGAACCTGAAATTCCCCCCCCCTTGAGATTCGTTATACCCGGACTCCACTGTATGTGCATAATACATCTTTTGCAGTACTTTATTTGATAGTACATGAGTGTATTTGGAGACTGAGGTCAAGGGCAAGAGCATAGAAAGATCAAAGGTCAAGAGCATAGAAATATCAAAGTCAATATTTGCATTTTAATGCCACCGTTTCATTTTGTTTTTTCTGGGCACTCATTTTCATGTTAAATATTGCAAGTTCCATAAGGAGCATGTGAGTCATATGGGCTTTGCCCTTCTAGTTTAAAATAATTATGACAATCATTATTAAGGAATATAAAAGGATTGTTTCATGTTGTATAAATCTACTACAATTGCTCGAAACCTTCATTGCTCACTTGGGAATTACTCTTCTGTTGTAGATTTTTCCCAGTCGCTCCTTGAAAGTAAATTACAGTCAATATTTTGTCATATTGGAAAGATTTAGAGTAACTGAATTGAAGCTATTTAGGTTTGTTTATGATAACCACTGTTGCCTGGGTACTATAAAGAACATTCACATGTGCTTTGTAAATATTTATGTTTGAATTTTCTCCATGATTTGCTTAAGTAATCAACATTGCAATGAAGAAGAGGAGGCCTATAGCAAATTGGAAATTGAAACTGTTTGGAAAGGATAAGAACTCATTGTATGACTGCAGCCATACATCTGTGAATAACAATGAACTGGCCAGAAGCATGAGTGTAAAGGTCAAGGTGATTCATGGAGTGATGTGAAAAGTTTGAAGATGGAATCACACCAGTAAGGTTTTAAGAAAATGCCATACTACAAGAAAACAAGACTGAAAAAAAAAATACCGTTGGTGTTTGTGGGAAAACTTTCCAACTGGGACCACACAACACATTTGTATGTACACATTTTTCCTACTGCCTCATTTCATCTTTGGACATTCTGTTGTAGGGAGTATTGGCTTGTACATTTAGTTTGTACTTCCATGCTTGGGGCGTACCAAATGGTGCTCTGGAACATTGACAGTGTGTGAAAATAAGCAGTAACACCAAACACTGAACACATGTGTTGATACTGGAAGATTGGAAGCTTAATCAGCAAGGCCATGGACAGTTATTCATTTATATGAAATGGATTATTCAGTCAACTGAAATAATATGAATAATTTGCTTGCGCACTATGTAGATTCTGGAGTGTTTTTGTTTGTTTATTCAACATGCCTTTACATAACTTAACTAGGTTCTATAATTTATAATCATAGGTGCAAGTTTGATTGTTGAAAGAATGCTCTCTGGTTTATAAGAATAGTTATGAATGTAAAAAAGTGTTTTTAAAATGTTGATAACATTTATATATTTTTAGGGGTATTTATGAAAATTGTATATTATATTCAAAGGTCAGTGCTCGATCTACCTGTTCAATGTGTATGCGGCAAAAAATGTTTTGTGTGAGGTTATTTCAATGATTGTATATACAGTAGTAGTGTATGACGACATAGCAGCCCATTAATTAATGCACATGCTAATTTGTTACTTATGTAGATTTCAATATTGTGTTGTGCGGGTATATTTGTAAACTTAACAAGGACATTTGTTACTTGAATAAATGAAACAAAAGATTGCAGCTAAAGTTTGTCTGTGTTGTTTAAAAAAAAATTAGATAATACAGTATGCATACAAATATAGTCTGAATAGTTTGTATTAAGTATTTCTGTAAGTGAAATGAGATGTACATTTAGGATCCCCAGCCCAAGCACCTCATTACTAATTTGCACATTTGTTTTGAAGTTGTAGTAAAATTGTGTCTTACATGAAGCTGTGTATGCCAGTGCAATTTGTTTTGAATTCTTCTTTCACTGTAAGCAAATGTCAGGTTTTTCTCTCATTTAGTGACTTGCAGCGTTTTTTTTTTTTTTTTTGTTTAGCCCGTACGTTGTTTCTTTTTTGGTCTCATTATATTGATCCAACATGAATAGTGTGGTCCAGCTATGACCGCTAAAGGTTCACTGAACCCCATAAATGGGAAATCGAATCAAATCATATCCAACCTCCTTACAAGCAGCTGACGTGCCTTTTGGCATTGTTACCATTATGATTGTTTCAGCAGATTTTTTATACAAATCAAAACTGCGTGTCCTCTTTCAACCAAGTTGTGGTCCTGATTCGGCTCTTTGCAGTCTGCTAGACCCTATAAGCAATGACTAACTAACTAACTTTGGCATTGAAGTTTATTCCTCCCATTCAATTTGAACCAGTGTTATGGAATATTTTTGATATGTTGTAAAACAAAAGAACTTAAATTGTTGGTGGTTTTGTTTTGACTTGCATGCACAGCAATGTCAGTTTATTTACTTACCACCACCACCCACCTTCCCATGCCCCCTCCTTTTAAAAAAAGAAAAGAAACAAGTTTGTAGATGTTTGCAAATCTGTGCGATTTGAGTCCTAAATGGTCCAAAAATGATATAGAAAAACATGTCAGTCTATCTGTCCGCCTATTTGATGTCTGTCTGTGCAAAAACTTTAACTGGGATCATTGGTATATTACTATATTATACACATTTTTTAGAAACGTTCTGAAAGTATGGCGGAGAATGTTAAATATTCGTTGAGAAAGATGCCCAAATAAGAACTTATTGATAACTCTTATTAAACTACTGAAACATACCTTGTACACAGTTTTTAAAATTTGCATAAACAGCAAGAATCGTGTTCACCAGGTTTGAGCACCATGGATCACATTAATTTTGACACACTCTTTCTCTTGAAGAACAGGTGTGTTGTTTTTTTATTGCCCAGTGCACATAATAAGTGAATTTGCTTCTAGTTCTAGTAATATTTCTACAACCAGTCGTATATTATTAACAACATCAATAATTTGCAGGCTATGTGTATACCCATGCTATACTCAGGACTACAAGAATGAAATTGTGCAGCATGCTTTAAAATGCCCAGTGTGCTTTAGTACTCGCTTAGACTCAAAGGATCATTGATGGTTTACAGACCAGTAATTACTGTCTGTGTCATCATATACATATAGCTCTGGTTCAGAAGTAGTTTTATTCGTGACTGGTTTTCCCTTAGTTTCTGTGTCTGGCCCCATCTACCGTGCTCCTCTCTTTATCCCACACCCACCCTCTTCCATGTTCAATATTTTAGGTTTAGTATGTTTACATTTGGTCTCATGTTTTGTTATTGTGGATTATTTTTTCTTTATTATTATTATTATTGTTATTATATTATTATTATTAATTATTATTAGTATTATTATTATTCAAGAAGTTTATGTGGCAATGGATGATTATATCTGAGAGAGTACCCCTTGGGGTCATGAGCAATCTTGCCACTGTAGATTGTTCAAACCTATAAAGGGAAAAGTGAAAGCCACAGTTGAAAACCTGTCTTTCCTTTATAGGCAAGACAGATTCACTGCGGCAACAGTACCCCCGTTGGAGTGCCGGGGGTTTTCAGTATAAATAGTATCCCCACTTTATGGAAATTTAGTGCTTTAAATTCCCACTGTCGCTGTCTTCCTCATTTACTCTTTCCTATTCCTGCTCTGTCCTTCACTCTGCTATACTGTCTTCTTCTTCGCTCGATCAATGACCTACCTTTTTTCTTGAAAACTCTTCCTGGACAAGACTCCTTGTTTGTGTATGAGGTCTGTTGGATCAGCTTGGGAGTGTTGGACGCTTTCTGCCGGGTGGTCACTAGGGCTTCCTATGATTGTACTATTTAGCACTATAGGCATTTTATATGTATGCGTTTTGTTGATGATTTATAATGATGTTTGTTTTCTATTTTGTTTTTGTAACCGGGGGTTCGTGTAGTTGAGGTCAACCCTCAGCCGTCCCTCGCGTGGGATGTCTTTATTGTAAAGTGACTGGCCGGTGGAGGGCATTCAATTTTCCACTGGGGTTGTTTCAACAGATCTTTTATGCGGATCGGGGGTTGTCTGGTCCTGATTTGGCTCGGAAGAGTCCGCTGGACCTAAAGCAACAATAAATCAATCAATCAATCAATCAATCTGAGAGAGTTAGTCTGAATGTAGTTTGGGAGTAAGAGAATTGAATTTCTTTAGAATGTCGTTCAGAGGAAAGGAGAAACAATGTAGAATATATAATTTCATTCATTTGCACTAAGTGCACACATTTATACTTGAAATACATTTAACCTTCTACACGTTCTGTTTGTGGATGTTGTGTTTACTTGTTCATGTAAAGTTTTTAATTGGTGTTGTTCATATGTACGTAAGCTATCATGATTGTTCGAAATGCACCTAAAATTATCAATATTGATATATTTAAACCTCTCCAGTTTCATCCTCATCCATTTCAATACCAAACTGCGATATAAATTCGGCTCTTTGCAGTCCGCTGGACCCTATAAACAATGACTAACTAACCTTTCAATATCGCCTAGTGCCCCCTCACACTGATGATTTAGTTTTTTATATGTCTGGTTTTAATTGATTTCTTATGTGTTGTTTGTGTGCATGCAAGTTGCAACCTGTTTTGACCAAAGATTGCTGAAATGTAGGGCGGATGAAAAATAGACAGAACCTTTTGATGGACCCTGATTTTGCAATAATAGTGAAATTGAGATGAAACATTTACGCACATTCTTTGATGTATGTGGTACTATTTTTGTCTTAGTCCAAATGTTTTGTGGCAAACTATTTTTTCCCCCACCACCGCTGGGGTGCTGGGGGTTTTAGTATAAATAGTGTCCCCACTTTCTGGAAATTTAGTGCTTTAAATTCCCACTGTCGCTGTCTTTCTCATTCCTGCTCTGTTCTATCAATCTGCTATATTATCTTCTTCTTCGCTAGACCAGTCACCTACCTTTTTTCTTGAAAACTTTTCTGGGACAAGACTCCTTATTTGTGTATGAGGTCTGTTGGATCAGCTTGGGAATATTGGACGCTTTCTGCCAGGTGGTCACTAGGGCTTCCTATGATGTTATTATTATTTAGCAATGTAGGCATTTTATATGTATGTGTTTTGTTGATAATTTATAATGATGTTTGTATTCTATTTTGTTTTTGTAAACAGGGGTTCAATAAATAAGAGAACAGCCTCAGCGTCCCCTGCGTGGGATGTCTTTATTGTAAAGTGACTGGCTGGTGGAGAGCTTTCAGTTTTACCACTAGGGTTGTTTCAGCAGATCTTTTATGCGGATCAGGGGTTGTCCGGTTCTGATTTGGCTCGGAAGAGTCCGCTGGACCTAAAGCAATAATCATGTAATGTAATGTGATTTTTTCCCCCGTTGGGGTGATGGGGTTTGTGTATAAATAGTATCTCCACTTTCATGAAATTTAGTGCTTTAAATTCCCAGTGTTTCTGTCATTCTCATTTGTTCTTTCTCATTTCTACTCTGTTCTATCAAGCTACTGTACGTTCTTCAGTCCCATTCCTTTTATCGTGAAAACTCTTCCAAAACTCCTCTATGGGTCTGTTGGGTCAGCTTGGGGATATTGGACGCTTTCTGCCAAATGGACACTAGGCCTTTCTATGGTTATATTATTTAGCAATGTAGGCATTTTATATGTATGTGGTTTGTTGATATTTTATAACGATGTTAATATTCTATTTTATTTTTGTAAACAGGGATTCGATAAATTAGTTTAACCATCAGCGTCTACTGCATGGGGGATGCTTTATTGTAAAGTGACCGGCTGGTGGAGTGCCTTCAATGGAAACATTAGGGTTGTTTTTAGCAGAACGTGACCGGCTGGTGGAATGCCTTCAGTGTTGCCACTAGGATTGTTTCAGCAGATCTTTTTATACGGATCAGGAATGAATCCTATTTCAACCAAGTTGTGGTCCTGATTCTGTGGTCCTGATTCGGCTCTTTGCAGTCCTCTAGACCCTGTAAGCAATGAATAACTATCGTTTCCCCGTGGGAGGGTGGGGACGGGGACCGGGGGTTTCTGTATAAATAGTATCCCCACTTTCTGGAAATTTAGTGCTTTAAATTCCCACTGTAACTGTCTTTCTACTGTCTCATTCCTTTTCTGTTCTGTCAGTCTACTGTACTATCTTCTTCGCAAGACCGGTCACCAATCTTTTCTTTTCCAAAACTCCTCATTTGTGTACAAGGTCTGTTGGGTCGGCTTGGGAATATTGGACACATTCTGCCAAATGGTCTCTAGGGCTTCCTATAATATTATTTAGCTATCTAGGCATTTTATATGTATATGTTGATATTTTATAATGATGTTTATATTCTATTTTCAGGGCGCGAAATTAACTTTTTTCTTTGAGGGTAAACAGGACCCCTAACTTTTAAAAAGTGAGGGTCCTGTCTGAAATGTGAGGGTCCTAATACATAATAAACAATCGCACATAAAAAAAATTCAAACACATTTTAATGAAACAGAACTTTAATTCCCTCTTTTTATTCATTAACAACGGATATGTTTAAATAAATACTGGTACTCTATCTGAGTCCCAAATTTTTAATTCGAAAAATAAAAATCTCTCTCTCTCTCTCTCTCTCTCTCTCTCTCTCTCTCTGTCTGATTCTTTTTACTCTTTCTGTATAAAAATGTTTTGATTAATTACTTTCTCAATTAAAGTGTATTAATAATGTTAATACGTTAAGCTGCTTCATCTGAAACAAAATAAGCTTTAAAATAATGTTAGTTTTATCCCAACTTTTTTTAAATTAGAAAAATCATATGAACACAGAAAATGACTATAACAGAAAATACTTTAAATATTCTGAAACCTTTTACCTGAGGCCTTTTTAATGAAAATAAAATCGAAGGTAAGCAGAAAAAAAACTGTTCTAGTACATACATGACGTCTATGTTTATTGGTAAAAAACAGTCAGCCCACAATAATGAAAAACATGACTAATTTTTAAAAAAAAAGTTTCTACAGTAATTAAAATAAGTTTCAATGTTATTGGAACACAAAATAGCACATTTGGCTTTAAAATAATGTTGTTGTATCTCAAACTTTTCTTCTGTAGAAAAAGTCTTGGAAATGTTCTAGATTTGAAAAAAAAGAGAGTAAAATATGTAAGTTTTTATTTTGTTTCACTTGCATGAACTGGCTTTTCTCACTAGCCATTTTCGGGATTCATAGTGAAAGCAGACGCTCGACAGTGAAAATACGAACAGCCCATTGATTGGCCAAAAAGCGTGACTCCGAGCCAATAAAAAAAGACGTACTTAATATTATTCAAGGGTAATCACTCAAGTGACAAATACCTCGCATCCATAGCAACATATAGCGCGATGGGTACTCGACATCGATTTTCGAAGATTTATTATTGCCTTCTACTTTTCACTCAAAAATAATTTTTGCATCGAAGATTTTTTTCAGTAAAAATGAGTTGATTACTCAACTTTGTAACGTAGTTGAAATTTTTTTGCGGGTAAATCGGGCACGCTAGAAATGAAAAGAGCGGGTCCGAATCAACATTTGAGGGTAATTCGCCCCGGACCCGCCTTAATTTCGCGCCCTGATTTTGTTTTTGTAAATGGGGGTTTGATAGTTTGGAGTATAGCCCCAGCGTCCCCTGCATGGGATGCCTTTATTGTGAAGTGAACGGCTGGTGGAGTGCCTTCAGTGTTACTACTAGGGTTATTTCAGCAGATCTTTTATACCGATTAAGGGTGAGCCCTCTTTCAATTAAGTTGTGGTCCTGATTTTGTGGTCCTGATTAGGCTTTTTGCAGTCCGCTGGACCCTGTAATGAATGAATAATTTACTTATTCTTTTAACCAAGTTGTGGTCCTGATGTGACTCTTTGCAGTCCGTTGGACTCCATAAACAATGAATAATTATGTTTGATTTCATTTGAGATTGTTCAATTTTGACTCTCATGCATAGCAGTGTGAGTCTGTGTACTCGCTCAAAAAACTTTGTTTTTTCCAGATTTGAGCGAGATGAATCCTAAATAGTTTAAAAGTGACATTTTTTTTTTTAAATGTCCGTCTGTCTATCCGCTGTCTGTGTGTGCAAAACGTTCAAGTGGATTAATATCTCGGAACCTATTTCAACTATCACAACCAAGCTTGGTAAGATGGTGTATACCCATGAGATTTCATAAATGATCAGTGAATGAATTACTTCACTTCAAGGTCAAGGTCACAGGGTCAACAAGTGTTAGTAAAAAATTACAAATTTTCACAAAATTTCACTTTTTAGTTTCTAGGTTATTAATATTGAACTTGGTATTTTTTTTTAATGCCTGATAGATATCTATGAGACACACATACTTTACAACTTTTGTCAACCTCCAATGTCAAGTTCACTAGAGCTGTCCAAAGTCAGTATAGGTATTTCGAAGTTACCTTGACCCTAAACTATGAAAAATATAAGTCCAAATTTGTTGTATTTAGAGATGACGGATTGATCTTTCATATGTGTTCCGTTTTTTGCTTCGATCATGAAGGTCAGTCATTTTAGGCCTTGCACAAACATACAAAAAAAAGCTCATCGTACAGGCTGTTTATTTAACCCATAGTATGCAACAAATTGGGCTATTTGATCAGACCTGCATGAATGGTCCTTTGAGGGCCAATGTCATCCCAAGTTCAAGGTCACTGAATGTCAAGGTCAATGTGGTTTTTGTTGGCATAATACAACTTTTTTTTTTTACTGTACTCTATTTAATAATACATGAGTGTAGTTGGAGCCGGAGATCAAGGTCATCTCAAGTTCAAGAGCATAGAAAGATCAAAATTGGTTTTAATTTGCATTGTAATGTAACCCTTTCGGTGTTTTTTTCTCTGGGCACTCATTTTTATGTTAAATATTGCAAGTTCCAAATAAGGAGCATTTGAGTCTTGTGGTCTTTGCCCTTCTAGTCGTCTAGTGTTGTTACCTTGGTGGATTTAAAGTTTTCATGCACTGATTATGATATAACATGAAGTTTTCGGGATAAGCAACCAACGATCAATAAAAAGCATTTTAGATGTATTCATGTGTTGTGTTTTCAGTTTGCTGGTGTTGAATGTAGCTGTTGAGTCACTGAAAAGTGGTAATTTCATAATATATTGTAAGTGATAAAGAGTTACAAGATTATGTCATAAATGTACCATATAATTATATATGTACAATGCAGAGTGAGTGATTTTATTTTGTTTTCACCGGCTGTCAATAAATTTACATGATTATTTATGTATTTATTTATTTATTAGTAGTAGCAGTAGCAGCAGTAATACAGCATAATTTTGTATAAAATCTGTGATAAAGAATTGTTCAATAGGACAACTGAACGTTTTGCATATAGTCCACATTTCTGAATAGTGTGTATAATTAATGTTTATTCTTAGCTTGTATGCACGAGCTGCTATTACAGTAGTACCATACAGTTTCTTTTCTGTTAGTGTTACCCCCGTTGGGGTGCCGTGGGTTTCAGTATAAATAGTATCCTCACTTTCTGGAAATTTAGTGCTTTAAATTCCCACTGTCGCTGTCTTTCTCATTTGCTCTTTCTCATTCCTGCTCTGTTCTATCAATCTGCTATACTATCGTCTTCTTCGCTAGCCCAGTCTCCTACCTTTTTTCTTGAAAACTCTTCCGGGACAAGACTCCTTATTTGTGTATGAGGTCTGTTGGATCAGCTTGGGAATATTGGACGCTTTCTGCCAGGTGGTCACTAGGGCTTCCTTTGATGTTATTATTTAGCAATGTAGGCATTTTATATGTATGTGTTTTGTTGATAATTTATAATGATGTCTGTATTCTATTTTGTTTTTGTAAACGGGGGTTCGATAAGTTGAGGTGAAGCCTCAGCCGTCCCCTGCGTGGGATGTCTTTATTGTAAAGTGACTTGCTGGTGGAGAGTATCCAGTTTTACCACTAGGGTTGTGTCGGCAGATCTTTTATGCGGATCAGGGGTTGTCCGGTCCTGATTTGGCTCGGAATTGTCCGCTGGACCTAAAACAATAATCATGTAATGTAATGTAATGTTCTGTTAGTGTTTTGTGTGTGTAGATGTGTGTGTGTTTGTGTTAATGTATTTGTAGACATTTGCTGCGCTGAGCAGTTATTTGTATTTGGCAACAAAAAACAAACATAAGTGAGGCTTTACAAATTAATCCCTTGTGCAGCACAGTGCACAAGCTAGTAGCAACTGTGCATCTTGGATAAAAGGTAGGTGCGATCCTGACTTCAGCGAACTGGTTCGTGCATGCAGCCATGCTGGATCTTATTACCAGCTTCTGGAACAACTCCGTGAGCTATGAAAGAACAGCTTTCCATTGAATGTTACTTCGCAGTGTCTACGGTGGGGCGTGTATGTTGTTTGTGTGAAATAACATGAAAACTTGTCTTTTCTTGGAATCGCGCGATGTGATATCATTTTGATTGATTATGCATCCTCGAAACATTTTGTATGGTAGTTGTTTTAGATTGTGTTGTTGTGTCTTATTTGGATTATGGAAGCACAAAATTCCTCAAATTAAAAATTATTGTGTGATTATCCAAGCCTACCTATGTAAACGAGTTTTCAGGATTTTGGTCTTCTTCTTCTTCTTCTTCTTCTTCTTCTTCTTCTTCTTCTTCTTCTTCTTCTTCTTCTTCTTCTTCTTCTTCTTCAGTATGATAATCCTCTCTTGCTAGTTCTTGTTTGCTCTTTTGTCATTTGAACGTAGTAGTAGTGATGGTGGCGGCGGTGGTGGTGGTGGTAAATTTACTCACACTGGGATTACCTATCCGTGCGCCCAAGATTTTCCTGAGTGAAAGTGATGTAGTGAGATCCCATGGTGAACATTTTGGCAAAGCTGTTTTACCGAAATTCATCCACAGTCACACACACACGAATTTATTTTACTTAAAACCTCGACGCTATACTCATTTCGTTGTGATTGTGAAGTGGTGTACTTTAACAATCAGTTACGCGTGGAATTTGGTCGTCTCTCTCTCTCTCTCTCTCTCTCTCTCTCTCTCTCTCTCTCTCTCTCTCTCTCTCTCTCTCTCTCTCTCTCTCTCTCTCTCTCTCTCTCAAATATCTACAACCAAATTCCACGCGCCACTGACTGTTAAATTACACCACGGGGTGTCAGATAGCGCAGTGGTTGGAGCACTCGCTACTGTGTCGCAAGTTAAACACCGTCCAGTGCGGTTAGCACTTGGATGGGTGACCGCAAAACGTGAAGCGACAAATAACGCCCCCAGTTGACGCAACTGTGACTGAGTACCTACTCTCTTAAGGGTGATGAAGTTAAAGCAGCGAGGGAGATAGATGGGCATCACCCTCATTACGCTGGCCCAAGATAAGTGTGATCTCCAACATCACGCTTCCCTACGGCCACAAGGCTATGGGACCACCACCTTATATATACAGACCTGTGCACACTCAAAATGCTCATCAGTAGCAAACAAACCAAATTTCAGTAGTTTTTAAAAATTTTCAGTAGCAAGTTGTAACGACAGTTCAAGTAAAAAAAATCAGAATTTCGGAATTTTAATAGAATTTTAATAAATAATCCGTATTCTGCTCATGACAATCGGAGAAAATACGGAAAATCCGTATATATATATATATATATATATATATATATATATATATATATATATATATATATATATATATATATATATATATATATATATATATATATATATATATATATATATGTACGTTCTTTGCTACCAGTTACACAAGTAAGCTTGCCATTTTGTTTCGCAAATTGAACAGACAAAACCGAAGTTGTATTAAAGTCAATTATTGAAGTATGTTTTCATTTTTTACAATTAAAATGTCAATAGTAATATACAGGTATTTATCACGTTAAAAAATCAAAACACACACACACACACACCCGCACACACACCCACCCACACACACACACACACGTAAATAATGCTCAGTATTGTTTTTCAACATTACTTGTAAAATTATTTTCATATATTGAAAAAAAGAAAAGAAATAGTAATGTTTTCATTTTATAATTTTGTAAAACAATTGTTCCCTTCCCTCTTTTCTTTCCCTCTTCATCCCCCAGAACCTTCCTCCCCCTCTTCCATCCCCACTCCCACTCCCAAAGTTAAAATCCACGTCTTTTTAAAATTGTGTTACTAGATTTATCACTCGATTGTCTATGAATTTAACAGCCCAGCTGGTAGTGGTTCTTTTAAAATGATTTTTCAGTCATATTAAGTTCTATTATTATTCTTAATAGAAATATTTAAAATAGTAGTTTTCTCTAACACAACGGATCTAATAACTGTCATCAGCAATAATACTAGCTCTTTGTGTAATTGTTGAATACGTGTTATCCTATCCTTGACCCGTAACTCGGAGGTCGTATGGGCACCACAGATGATAGTTTAACCAGCATACTCCATCTTTCTTTCGTGTTATATGTTTATTATATATATATATATATATATATATATATATATATATATATATATATATATATATATATATATATATATATATATATATATATACATAACATAAAACACTTAAGAAAAATATATATATATACATATAGATATATAGATATATATATAGATTGATAGATATAAATTAGAGAAAACTTCTTCATGTATGACAGTTAAAAGGTTTGCAGGCGAATCCACACAATCGTTACAATCTGGAACTATGCCTATATCTAAGTATAACTGCACGAATTATTATAATTCCACAGAACCGGAGGTCCACATTGGCGTGCACTCTGTAGTAAAGAAAGGGACGTGGCAGGAATCGCACTATACCGGCAAGGACATCACAGACGCCAAATGGATCCAGGGCGACATTCCTGGCGGCGAGGACAAGTATATTGTGTCCATGATCAATGGCGAAGGTTACTAGCATGTGATCTCGCGCTGTGAGGAAAAACGAGCCTTCATATGTGAGGCGAACGTCGAGATTGACTTTAGAAGTTATTTAGATGGGTAGAAGTTTTAATTTAAGCGAAAACAGGATTCTCAGTTGTCTATATAGCTGTTATGTCGAATTTTAATCAAAGTCTTGATTAAGGGAGTATGGTATTAGCATAGCATAGTATAGCAGTTATTTCGGTGTTTAGTCGGTGTTTTAATTTAAGAGAGAATAGGATTTAAAAAAACAAAACAAATTACTATCATTAAGTAACAGTAAGTATGTGTTGTTGTTTTTGTTTTTTTTAATTTGCTGACGATAAACTAACGGAAACTAGTAACACAATTTCTACGAGTTTATAAATTAAGATGAGAAAATGTCAATGAATTGACACATCGAAGTCTATACCATGCTAATGTGGTCCTGATTCGGCCCTTTGCAGTCAGCTGGACCCAATAAACAATGACTAACTAACTAACCACACTACACATTCTCACAAATTATACGCCACTAACAGAGCTGACTGCAGAAGATGGTGTTTGCTGCTTTCCCCTTCATTTCTTTCCCGGACCACCCGACAGAGGGACTGGAAATATAAAGAAATAAGGATAGAAATAAATGAATGAATTAATTAAAAATAACTACATTTTCAAAACAATTCATAATACTATAGTAGTGAGAGGTTTACAATAAAAGATAGAGGTAGTACTTCTTTAAAGCTATCAATATTATTATTCTCAACCAGTCGACCCATTTTCAAATTGAAAAATTGAGAAGTGCACATACCATTATTTAAAAGTCACCCTAGCTGACTAGTCAAAATGTTCCCAGGTGATCCGATATTTTTGTAGGCTGTCTGTGACGTTTTGAGGAGCTGAAAAAATAATATAAACACCCTTTTCGAGGTTGTGTATTTGTTTGCCATTCTTCTTCATTTGATGTATTATTTGTATGTGTGTGTGTGTGTGAGTGTGTGTGTGAGAGAGAGAGAGGAGACAGAGACAGAGAGAGTGTGTGTGCGTGTGAGTTAGTGAGAAAAAGAGAGTAGGGGGGGGGAGAGAGAGAGAGAGAAAGTGTGTGTGTGTCTGTCCTGTGTGTGTGTGTGTGTGTGTTTGTGTGTGTGAGCGCGCGCGCGCGATGGTTTGGTGGCATATCTCTGTGAAGACAGAAATAATTCTGTAAATAGAGTCTCGTTGCTTGCGGTCGGATTTAGGCAGTCAGCTGCGCGGGTAAGAATGAAAGGGAGACAAGACAAAGCCAGGTTGAAACATGGCCAAAAATATCGTTGGTCCAGTTGATCAATGGTCTTTTATTTCTGTAAGAGTAAAAAAAGATGGCACAAGGACAATGCACCGAAAGATATTGACATGGCATGGCAAGCATCTCGCTTGTCAACGTAGCTTTGGTCCATATGGGATTTGAGTCAAGAAAGAGATTTTTTAATTTTTTTTAATGAACTGCAGTACAAGCAACAGCGAATAGATGAAAGCGATAATCAGCAGTAAAGAAGTTGATGATGATGATGATGATGATGATGATGATGATGATGATGATGATGATGATGATGATGATAGAAATAATAAAATAATATCGAATATAATAAAATGATGTCGACGGCGCCGACGGTGACTGTGCAGCTGTTAAGAATGATACAGTTTTCTCTCAACTCAAAGTTAGCCTACATGTTCTTCTTAATCGTGCAAGCAGATAGTGCGCAGCAAAAGAATTACCGTTCTACTTCAGTCCAAGACACTGGTCGGACACAGGTCGTGTTTATTAAATTGTCACACCCAATAATGGTTTCTTATAAACTACTATGTAGGCTAAACAAACAAACCAACAAATTACATCACCATGACGACACTCGTTATCCCCAAGTTTTGTTTCAGGTACAAGGCATCTGTATATTCTAATTACGTACGAAGTTTAAAGGAAACGTAAAAAAATAAAAAAATAAAAAACAACAACAACAACAAAACAAAAAAAAACAAAAACCCCCACAAAAAAACCTTCTCCTAAACCAAAAACAAAAAACAAAAAACAAAGCAAACAAGAAAATAACAACAAAAAACGAAACAAATAAAACAACCTAACTAAACAGATGACGTCATCATGAGGACGTCATTCGATTGGCAAAAGTTTTGTTTTTTGGTTTTCTGTTGAAGACATCTGTAAAGTCAAAGTACATACCACGTGTGAACCACATATGTAAAATGCCATTGAAAAACAACAAAAAACAACAACCAATGATGACGGGACAAAGATGACGTCAACCGATATGCCTAAATTTGTGTCAGCTGGTAGGCATTTTTATGTTCTAACTACATTACAAGTCCATTAGTTCCAGAGAAATGTGCGCACGGGTGGACGGACGGACAGAGCCAAAAACTAGAAATTCCCGGGCCCCAGTTTCGCTCGGAAACTACTAATGGATGCTATGACAGCAATCAAACAAAATGACTAAAATACAACCTTTGCTAGGTGTCTGGCATGTTTCCCGGGCCGGGGCACGCTGTGACTAGGGTGGGCTAGGATTATGGTTTCAGGGATTGCTCCTTGAGGAGGTCATTGTAGCCACTCTACACATTGAACTTTTGCCGCTGAGCCAAGTGCCGTTTTCTCTTTGGGACGGCGATGTATAGATATTGGTAGAAACTAGGAAATACAGACAAGTATTATCGTCTTGTTCTTGTTCTTGTTCTTCTTGTGGTTCATCATCATCATCATCATCATCATCATCATCATCATCATCATCATCATCATCATCATCATCATCATCATCATCATCTTCTTCTTCTTCTTCTTCTTCTTCTTCTTCTTCTTCTTCTTCTTCTTCTTCATTCATTCATTCATTCATTCATTGAAGACCCGCGGCCCGAAAAATCAGTTCACAAGTTTAGAGAGCTGCGAAAATACATCAGCGCTCACATCACCATCATCATCGTCGTCGTTGTCATCATCATCATCATCGTCAAATCATCCTCAATCTTGGCCGCCTTTCTCGAAATTATTAATAGCTTTTTCAATCACCATGCACAACAGGCGCAGACCACTAGTGCAACTTTTGTTCCGAACGCCTGTAACATTAGTAAATGCTCCAGCCGCAGTTACGTACCGCAAGATGCTCGCAGACTATACTAGTGATGCGATTCAGTGAGTAGACAGTCATCAATACTAATTATACTGTCATTAATACCCGATGCACTTAAACTTGAAGTGTATGAGCGTTTACATCAGTCTTGATGCGTTTCGCGCTGAAAACGCTATGAAAACACGCTCCGACATTTTGTATTACTAATTTTATTTCCGTTGAGACGCAGTTTGGACGTCTGCGGAAGGATTGTACAATCCGTATAATTATTCTTATATAGATCTCTACTGATTCGTGAATTCCGTGTGATTATTCCTATATCTGTAGAACGTCCATGTTTGTAGGACAGGTACATGACATTCGTGCATGCACTGGGCGCCCTCTTCAGGAACATTGTCAAATCTGTTTATGTACGTAGATTTTACAAATCTTCGGATGTGTGAAATTTCCGTTTACGCTAATGTGTGTGTGTATGTGTGTGTGTGTTTGTGGGCATGTAGAAACGACGTTCTGATGACACACACATGAAAATCCACATGGTTTCTTCTGACTTTTTTTGGAAGGCCGTACTATTTTGACGTCAAAATAATGCTCCGTTGAGTTAGAGCTGTTTTAGCATTAGGGTTAGGTTAAGGGTTAGGGTTAAGGGTTAGGGTTAGGGATAGCTTCAAAAATTGGAAAATGTCAAAATAATGTCAAAGAAATGGAAAGTGTGTCAAAATAATCCCTGTTTTTTCACAACAGTCATCAGAACGTCGTTTTTACAAAAATGTGTGTGTGTGTGTAGGTGTGTGTGGGGTTGTGTGTGTGTGTGTGTGTGTGTGTGTGTGTGTTAACCTCTAAATAACTTCGATTTCTGGAAACATTGTCAAATCTGAGTTATGTTAGTAGATGTATATAGACCTTCAACTCGACAGTGTTTGTTAGGTCTACGTGTGAAAAGTTTACACTCTTTCCTAGTGTGATTCGATAAAGGATTGTTACATTCTGGTGGTGTGGCATGGAAATAAGTTGATAATACACGTACACCTCTTCCAGTGCGATGGAAGGCGTACTTGCACAGACAAGACCTCGGTTTATACTCTCATCCGAAGGAGTAGGGGCGCTTGTCTGTGCATTAGGGTCATGTTAATGATTCGGCATTCCAAGCCGTAAACTTTGAAACTTCGAACCACTAGGCTTACCTGCAACGCCATTGCCTTTCAATCAATGCTTTACTTGTTTTGCCGTCGCTTTCACCACATCATTATCGTCGTTGTTCATAATCACTGTTACACTTTTTGTTGGTTTGTATCAGTAGTTGATTCAGCCCCAAATGCTTGAATCCTGATAAGTGTAACTCGGATTCGTTTATCCACGCAACCTGTTCACTCAGCAGCAAGGCAGGAGTCGTCGTATGAAGTTTTCCAACTTTATTCAGCGTACATCAACAACTGCATACAATCGCTCAATCGCTTTTTCCATTTTCTCTCTCTTTTCTCAGACACAGTGCATCAATTATATAGTTTTTCTATACTTCAGATAACGTTAGAATATTCCAGCGTGACGCATTACAACCAATCAAAATAAATTTCGTCATCACTGTCTTACGTCATATAATTTAGAATCATCTCGTAGCCATCACTAGATTTATCCACACCCTTCGATCGATGGTCAACAAGTAACCCTAGAAAATTCTCCAATAACATCGACCAACGAAAATTATCAACAATATACCAAGCTTCTTCTAACCACAACGCAAAATCAAATCTATTATTGCTTGCTAAACAATCGGATCTATCGTGTGCGTCTCACACGTACTATCGTGCGCTTCGCAAACGTAACAATCCACAATTTTAGTTACAGCAGCAGAAGCAGCTATAACACAAGTAACGTTAGTAGATCTGTTCCTGCCAAAATGCAGAAGAGGGATTGCACGAAAAATATTATCACATCACATTAAAGCAACCGTTTTTCCCGGGTGGGTGTGCTTTGGGGCAGAATGAAAGCCGGTCATCGTAGTGCAGTCACAAATAATAATTGTCGTATCTCATTCTTACGTATAAAGTAGGATATGGCAATATTCCTCTGGCGGTCATATCAAAACTTGTTTTAATAAAAAAAAATAATAAAGGTTTAAAAAAATTGCCCGTGATCGGATTCAGAAGAAAAAAAAATCAAATTTAAAAAAAAAGAAGAAAAAAAAGCCTACCCCCACGCGAAAGAAACAAAAAGAAATGCGACAGCATATTGTCTTTTACGCGAACTGAACTTCAAAGGTCTTCCTTTCGGAAACATGCAGGAAAGACAGAATGTTTGTCGGTGCAAGATGTTCCTATGATGTATTAGTAGACGTCATGACGCAAGCCACTTTCCGCCGTGCTGCACGTGCAGGCCGTTAAGCCTCTCACCTCCCTGCGTGACTTTTGTCTTTTCAGTGCCTGCTCTGGCAACTAACACAACGACGACCAAATCATCGACAGACGTAATTCCACATCCCTTGGGCCTAGTCATAGACACCTGTCGTTCTATAAAGTGCTTAAAGTGGATCTCACCTCTATTTTTGAAGCAAATTTAATTCTAGTCATATTTGCGGTACCTGCCAGTGAAAGTATTTTTACGCCTATGACGGCCCAAAATCGTCTCTATATTGCCGCTAGCGAATCCCGAATGAGAGCACTTGGTGAATCGGTAGATCGGAACTGAAACGGCAAAACGGGCATTTCCGTTGGTGACGTAGAGAAGGAGTATGGGTCAATTGTGCTGTCTCTGGGTGTGGAATTTCATGCAGTCACCAGATATGATATTGCCATGCACGGCACTGACAGCTATTCCAAAAGGCAATGGATCTATTTCTATCAAGACCATCAGTGATTTTCAGTGACATAAGGGTGGAAATTCCTTTATTTTTTCCATTGCCTTTTCAAACGATTATATTCCAATCTCCGGAAACGTGAACTTTGCTAGGGGTTTTTGCTGGCCCGAGTGCGGTTGTAAAGAAAAGGGGACGCGTTTAGGCTATAGTTTGGCTATACACTTGAATCAACAAAAGGTGTTTCCAGTCGAAAGATCGAAATAACTTTGAGATAATGACAAAGGGATAGAAGGGGTTTGTCCGCTGGTGCGTGTTTGGTTGGTGGTCTGTCTCCAGTTAAATCACGATAACACATAAACATGCAAACAATTTTATTCCTCCATTCATTTATTTCATTTAAGGTCTGTAAACATTGTGATTTTACAAACAAAGTACTGGAGGGATTTAAGCAATTGTCAGTAGACATAATTATGCAATAGGATGGCAATTAGCAACACAGGTACAAAACTGTTTCGCCCCACTGCTGTCTTTTTTTGCTCGACATGCTGCTAATTCCCTACTGATGATATAAGCTTAAATGACGATGCGCATCCTTCAATGCCAACACTTAGTAAATTCAAGGTGAAACCTCATTAGGTCTGTAATGCTGTGTTTTGACGCACTTCTATGCTGATAATATGAGCCTCAAGAGTGAAGGGTTTTGTTTAATGACAGATACTATGTAAACTCGAGGTGAAAAGTGTGTGACCCAATGTTTTGAATTATTATATACCGATAATCAAGCTAGCTCATTCATCAGCGATAGTTCTTAGTTTCGGTAGCTTGTGATGCTGTATTTTTATATTCTTCCATTAAGAAGACGTGTTTAACGCTGGACATGTCTTGAGAACAGCTATGGTGGCCAAGGGACTGACAATGATAATAATAATAATAATAATAATAATAATAATAATAATAATAATAATAATAATAATAATAATAATAACAATAATAAATTATTATTATTATTAATATTATTATTATTATTATTATTATTAGAAAGAATAATGAATTATATTTATAAAGTGCACAACTTCAAATAGCTGGACTAAAGGCGTTTCACACACACACACACACACACACGCACACACACACACACACACACACCCACCTACATATATATATATATGTAGGTCAGTATATACATATATATATACACACGCACGCACGCACGCACACATACATGCTATTGCATACACACACATACATACATACGTAAATACAAATATACACATACACATACACATACACACACACACACACACACAAGTCGGTCTTCAAAACTTTACACGCACATCTATGTTAACGTCATGCACCACATAATATAGCATCACATAGCAGTAAAAGTAAAGTACAAGGAGTAACGATAGGACCCATCTCTTCACACAATATTAACGACAGTTCTGTCTGAAAAGATATGCCTTAAGTTGATGTTTAAAACTTAGATGGTAGCAACATTTCTGAGGTCGGATGATGATGATGATGATGATGATGATGATGATGATGATGATGATGATGATGATGATGATGATGATGATGATGATGATGATGATGATGCTTTTGAAGTAGTCGATAAGTAGTAAGGTTGAGTTCAAGCTCAGTGGGTCCCTTATGTTCTGGTTTGCGGTAATTCTTTCGCAGACGGTGTCGAATTGTCTCTTGATTGTCTTTATGGATGCCAAAAGTGAGTGCTAAGCAATGTGTTGGTGATATGCCTGATGGTTACAAGTACAATGCATAAGGCATTGTGAGGAGGACTGTTACTATCTGCCTACTAATACCCCGTTGGGGTGCCGGGGGTTTCAGTATAAATAGTATCCCCACTTTCTGGAAATTTAGTGCTTTAAATTCCCACTGTCGCTGTCTTTCTCTGTTCTTTCTCATTCCTGCTCTGTTCTGTCAATCTGCTATACCGTCTTCTTCTTCGCTAGACCAATCACCTACCTTTTTTCTTGAAAACTCTCCCGGGACAAGACTCCTTATTTGTGTGTGAGGTCTGTTGGATCAGCTTGGGAATATTGGACGCTTTCTGCCAGGTGGTCACTAGGGCTTCCTATGATGTTATTATTTAGCAATGTAGGCATTTTATATGTATGTGTTTTGTTGATAATTTATAATGATGTTTGTATTCTATTTTGTTTTTGTAAACGGGGGTTCGATAAATTAGAGTACAGCCTCAGAGTCCCCTGCGTGGTGGGATGTCTTTATTTTAAAGTGACTGGCTGGTGGAGAGCTTTCAGTTTTACCACTAGGGTTGTTTCAGCAGATCTTTTATGCGGATCAGGGGTTGTCCGGTCCTGATTTGGCTCGGAAGAGTCCGCTGGATCTAAAGCAATAATCATGTAATGTAATGTAATGCCTACTAATATACTGCTCATTATTTATTGCCTAACACTACTATATAGTGAAGTCAATTGACTTGAATTGTTTCGATAACAGCGCTTTACCGGCTCAAAGAGTTGCTCAAGTCGCTGATCAAACACGAAAACCTCAAGCCGCCCAAGGCGCCAACTTGCTGTTTGCTGCACCCCAGACAACTGTTGTCTTTAAGGTTTATGTTGTTTATTACCACACAGTATGTATGTGGGTAAAAGATTAATAAATAAAAAAATCACGTGAACATGTGTGGTTAATGAAGTAGTCTGAAGAAGAGATGCAAAATATGCATTATTTAATAATAATAATAATAATAACGGATTTTTATATAGCGGGTACTCCAGCCTATGACCAGACTCACCACGCTTTACATAGTCATTACATATGAATACATGCACTCGATGAAACATCACTTTTGCTACAATACACCAAAAGACGGGACAGTAAAGGTACAGACTATTTACAACTATGTACATAAATTACAAAAAAGACAAAAATATACTATTTACAACTATGTACACAAATGACTAAAAAGACAGAAAATAGAATAGCAAAAAAACCTATTCACAGCTATCTATATGCCCGGTTAGGCCCAGGAAGAAAAACAGTATAAATATTTACAGCCGTTTGTACACTTACGGATCAGACATAGACAAAAGATGAGAGAATGGCAGCGGGATACAAATCAATCTGAATAATGCAGTTTGAAGAGGTGGGTTTTGAGGGCCTTTTTGAATGCTTGTGTTGATTGTATGTTGCGAATATGGGAGGGAAGGGAATTCGCAAGCAGAAGAAGTGGTTTCAGTCCCCGTTTGCTAAGATGAGACTTGCTTATTCAAATTGTTTTACCGGAAAGTCTTATCTCTCCTTTGTACCCAAGTTTCATCAATTCACTATGTTTGCTGTATGAATTTCCCGATATCAACAAGAATGCATGAAGAAAATATGAAATATAAAAAAGAAGAACTAAACAAAATTCATAAGAGTTTTCAAGTACCTATGAGACACTGGTCAAATTCAAAAATAAAAGACATCAAGCACTGATAGTTATATCCCAGTCAAAATTAATTAAGAGTAAAATAAAGTCATGATTATTATGTGAGGAAATTATGTATTACAAATATGATGATTTCTACGATTTGTTACATTGCTACATCTGTGGTCAAGGTGTGTATAAAAAGGCAGTTGGTTGTCATTCCTTTTTTAGGGGGATGGTGTGAGGGAGGAAAAAAGGCAGGGGGTCTAATGCCACTTGTACTGTGAAAATATAAAAACAATAAATTATTATGTTGAACTGAAAAAGAGATTGAAAAGACAGACATTACACATCATGGAATTTTCGGAAATTCTTGAAGCTTTTCAACCTTAGCTACCTACACACTGTCCTCAAAGCTCAAGAATGCCGTGAGCCTACCAGCCTATCTATTTTCGCTCTAATCTGTAATCATTTAGCCATTGCCCAAGGGCTTTAAAGGGTTTTACTTTACCCTCTACCTTGCGAACCATTATGGATCCTTTCCCCCTAATTGTTTACAATCTCTACCTCGCTTTGCTCTTTCCTTCCGACAGACCTCCCCGAGAAAGAAAAAAAATCAGAAAAAGAACATGCTTAGCTAGAAAAAAAAATCTGAAAAAGAACAAGCTTAGCTCAATTATCTCTCTTTGGCTAAAGACTTAAGTGGCCACCACTCTCGTAAAACCCCTTTCTTTTCTTTCTGGCGCAGCAGTTAAATGAAGACCACAAGTCTTTAAGTGAGCTTCCCTGCTCTCAACGCAAGATCACCGTCTTAGTTTTATTTCCTTTGCCAACGTCAGACGATCCGCTCTGTTATTTAAGGAACTAGATTGTAGTTGTGAAAAAAAGTGAGATTGGAGGAGATCAGAAGGTGGGTTTGGGAGGAAGAGGGAAGTGTGGGGGGGGGGAGAAAACAAAGATGAAGCAGAGAAGTATTAGTGCTGTGGAAAATTTGTTGTGGTTGTTGTTGATTTGACCAAATTATTTATTATTCACAAATTGACTGAACGATGATTTTGATTGATTGGATGAATGCTTGATTCATATGTTCATTGATTAATTGACTGATAAGGGAGTTAAATATTTTGACGTTCTATCCACATAATCACTACATGCTTGGGATTCCCCCACCTGCCCACCCACACACTCCGTCCCCGACATTGCACTCGTCTACTTTACTTGTCTAATTGGTGCTGCGTTGCAAACAGGTTGCTTAGCAAAGTACTAATACTGTCTGCAGTCTTCCTGTTTCATCGTGCTCTTTTGTTGTAATCAGTCATACCTACTCCCCGCTTCCCCTCCTCCCCCCTACCTTCCCCCCCACTGATTTTTTTTCACCCCACCTACCTGTGCATCTACTAAGCAGGCTTGGCTCAATGCGCGATACTTATAATCTATATACGCGGGATTTATTTTGGATGACTACGTACGTGGTGGGTTCCATCCTAACATCAACCATCTCATTTGTGAATGCCGAAGGAATATCGCCTGTGGCCAGCACATTGAGCTGCTCTTAGAGCTGGTACCCGAGCTATGTAAAAGAATGAACGATCCTACTCCTCTTCGCCCACCCACCTGCGCCTATATTCACTCTGATGCCCTCTGATAAACTACAGCACACACGCGCGCGCACGACTGTGTTTAATTTCAAGCATTGCGCAGGTTGCATCCTTTTACTTCTTAAATGTTTGTGCCTGTGTCTGCTGTGTCTCCGTGTCTGGTTTCCCTCGTGTTTGTGTTTTCCCTTTCCATTCCCCCGCCTCTGTTTGTCTTTTTCCTCCAAGAATAGAGGGGACGTGTAGAATCTCAGGCACTATAGGCGGTACGTACTAGACAAAGTGTCAGACCTTGCAGCAGAGTGCCTGACAGTGTTTTGCCTTACAAAGGGCAGTCAAAACAAAGGGCAATAAAAAGGGTGCCTGATAGTATTGGGCAACACAATTTGAGAAGAATGCTCGATTTGTCTGATGCAATATGTTCAAATGTCAGACTTGGAAGCAGAACTCCTGACAGTGTTTTGCCTTTCATGAGACAGTTGTCAGACAGTGTTTTGCCTTTCAGAAGAATTGTGTCTGATAGTGTTAGCTAAGCACCGACAGACAAGTGTCAAACTAAAACAAATTCGGATTTTCTGGCAAAATATTGCGCCTGATAAATGCCTGATAATGTTTACTAGAATTTTATATAGTGTTTTTAGTGTTAGTCTGAAAGAATGGCTAACAGTTCTTTGCCAATGAGAAGTTTAGTCTGACAGTGCAAAATGTATGACAGTGCTATGGGTTCGAGAAGACTGTATGATAGAATTAAATCTTTAGAAATGAAAGCGAAATATCAATATTGTGCAACAAGGAAGATTTTTGTATCCTATACCCAGGACTTCAAATATACTTTGGGTGATGTGTGTTTATATATTTTTTAGTATAACAAATTTAAATGAAGTGCTTGCTAGTGGCATCGATTAAGAACTTTGCATATTTCTTGTCACACGATGAGTAGCGTGCCTAAAAGTGAGACTTTGAGGTTTGCCTGACAGTGCTAACCGTGTGGCCTCGTGGCGCAGTGGGTAATTCGCCGGTTTCCTATGCCGAAGGTCGCGGGTTCGTTTCCCTCAAGTGCAGACGTCAGTAGTGTAAACACATTGCGAGTGGTCTGGTAGCATAGTTGATAGTAAGTTGGTTTCCTATGCCGAAGGTCGCGGGTTGAAACCCCGCGTGGGACGAAATTGCGTGACTTAGGTACCAGACTATTGAGGTCACCGAGGGTTTTCTCCTGGTACTCCGGCTATCCTCCCTCCCTTCAATAATGGTATTGGATGCAGTCAATCTAAAATTTCTCAAATAAAAATTCTATTATTTCCCATCTTCTAATAGCGATCTCCATGCCTTTACACCACATGTTTGAGTAATAGATGTGCGTTTGCTGTGTGTGAGAGAGTGAGTGGAACATGTGAGCGTGTATGTTGGTACAGATCGCCGCGCTTCGAGCCTGATTGGTGACTTGGGAAAAAGCGCGGCTATATATAGCATCCATTATTATTATTATTATTATTATTATTATTATTATTATTATTATTATTTGTTTATTATTATTATTATTATTATTATTATTATTATTATTATTATTATTATTATTATTATTATTATTATTATTTGTTGTTGTTGTTGTTGTTATTATTATTATTATTATTATTATTATTATTATTATTATTATTATTATTATTATTATTATTTGTTGTTGTTGTTATTATTATTATTATTATTATTATTATTATTATTATTATTATTATTATTATTAATCTCAAGCCGCAGTGAAAGCGGAGTATCAGACTCTAAAAAGGTAAGTTTTCTTGGCAGTATTGAACAACAGAATTTCAAGTAAAATATCTAACAGTGTTTTGACTTTTGGGTGGAGCGTAAGTTTCTATCAATGGAAGCAACGTCGTCAAACTTTGTGCAGAATAATCTGACAGTGTTTTTGTTTTAAGTGCCTCTGAGGTCAAGATCAAATAACGCACAAATCTTACAAAATGTCTAATTCACGCTACGGGATGACTAATGTTATATTTTATTCATAAAATGTTGTGTAATATTTGCGAAAATTGAATTTAAAATTCGTGTCCGACCGTCCAAAAGGTCTTCAGCTATAGTTGTGAAAGAAGGCATGACGAAGCTTAACGTCCTATTGCGTTAGCGTTAAGGACAAATCACCACGTCGCCACCTTGACAACAATGATTATCATCACCATATCAAAAAGAGTTTGTGAATGGCGTATCTCCCTTAGAATACACACAGGCGCGTACAAGACATTTGACTGAAGACTAGACCTGCTTGTTTCACAGGCGCTTTTATCTGGTCACGTGAGCGCCTATGCCTGTGAGGCGTCTCCCTTCTGGTTATCTAAATATTGATACCCAAAGGGAGAAACATAACAGGAATAGGCGCACGCGTGTCCAGATAAAAGCGCCTGTGACTTTAATTTTTTTTTTTTTTTAAGATCTGAACTTACTTGACTGACTACATTATTCCTCTCTCAAGAATGGTGAGGGCAATTTAAGGTTTCCTAGCTACTGCAGTACTAGGAACTACTATCCTTCTGAGGTTCACAGATCAAGGAACGTCCTGCAATTCCCTCGCAAGATATGGACTATCGACACGTGAAACAGGAGAAGGTAGACTACTAGGTGTCACAACAACCGAAGCCAAACTGCGAGCAGGTGTCAAATACTCGGCGGCATGATCGATATTGACAGAGTTGAATGGTTTAATTGTGTTTCCGTGCCATATCCATCTAGATCTAGAAGGAAAGCGGCACCGACTGCGCCAGAGATGGTGCGATAAGTGTAAACTGTACGTTGTATTTATTAAAACAGACAGGAAATAGCAACAAGCACAGACTTAAAGACCTGTGTACTGTAGTAAGGGTAGTTTGTATTTGTATTAGACTAGGCTGTCTGAGTAAGGTAAAACAAAGAAAGTCCTGCTACACTAGTTTTGAGAAAATCTAAATGTTGTGTCTTTATAACGATATTCATTTGTCTTTTCTTTTCTTTTTAAAAATTCTGTTTGCGGTTTTTCTACTTGTCTAAATCTCTTATTCAAGATTAATTATATTATTAGTTCATTTTCTAAATCTAACAATGCAATCAGAATCCGAGTTGAAGATACGTCTCGTCGTGTCCTTAGTGAGTATGTACAAATACGTTTAAAACACTAAGGGTCTTGTATTCATTTGTCTTCGCAGGTCAGAATAAATCTAGGCTATACTGTACAGACAGAAGGATAGACGTACAAGAAGGTAGATAAGCAAACAGATAGACTGCGACGTACTATGAGCCGTATGATTGTGAAATCTCATTGATTTAGATTTGCCAGTGTTGTTCTTCCTAATTGTCTAATATTACTTTCTTGTGAAAAAAACCCAAACATATAGCATTTGAACGGAAACCCAGTCTGGCAATTGAGCAAAATTCAAACTGACAAACGGTGAAGCAAAGAACCTGCTACCTATAATTACCCATCTGTTAAATTTGCTACTTACGCTATCCACAACTTTGACTTTTTTGATCTTGGAGTCTAAAATATAACTTGGTGAAAAATACCCTAAAAGCATCAAGGTTGTGGGTTTATTTATTGAAACAATGAGTGTGCTTGGGAAATTGCATTGTGGTCCCAATAAAAGGTTAAGGTAAAGGTGTCCCCCTAACCTTTCGGTCGTTGCGGAAGAAAGCATTTGGGACCTTCCTTTTCTCTAGGTCAGCTTAATGAGGGCGGTGGCTATCTCCTGTTCCTCGCTGCTGTACCTTCCCCGGTTCTAAACAGATCCATGCAGGCACCAATGACAGCTGAGTAGACTGGAATGTGTCTTGGCTCTTGCGCTTGTTTTCAATCCTTTTATGTCTTTGGTGGTTGCCTTCCAGGCATGGTCACTGTCACGAGAGGCTAGTTTAGACCCTGCAGTAAGGTTTCAAGCCTCTAACAGTTAATCCTTCTTTGGCCTTTGTAACTTAAATTCGAGGTACAGAAGACGACTAAAGTTAGGTTTGTTCTAAGTCTATGTATGGAAAACTTTCACTAGGTAGGCCGTGGCATACTCCAGCTGACCTAGATCTGTCATACCCCTGCGCGGGCGCTAAGGCATTATGGGATATCGGGGGCTTTCGCTTGCCCCAGTGTTAAGGAACGTCAGTCTTTGTTAAAACCTCACCCGAGAAGGACGAACGAGCTGAAAGATCTCTCTCAGAAGACTACGCAGGTGACGGGTGAAATCCATTCATCCAGTATATCCTGACATTGTCAAAAAGGTAAATGATCAATCTTTTGTTTCACCGCGATTTATTGATATTATTATTGGATTATGCTTGTGAAATCATGCCATGTTTTATAATTCTTAATGTTAGTAAAACTTTGCTTGACCACGTGGCTGACCCATGCGACCGGTTTTGACACCACGCGGTAGCCCCTACTGACCCACTGTTGTTTCTCACATCCGTATTATTGCAACCAGTGGCTGTAACGGAGAAGGTGTATATTATTAATTACTTCTCCCTGTGTTTAATTTAGCCATGATGTATATATATATCTGAATTATATAGGAGATTCCAGAGGACCACGGATTTAGAAGATTGTTCGTCTCTTATCTGTATAAGTGGATGCGCTCTCGCTGAGGGCTGTTTCTGCCAACAGTGAGATGCTCTGCACACCCTTTGTAAACAAGGCGTTGCTGAAACTTGTCGTATGTTTTGCAGACGAGCAGGCTTGGTCCGCGGCAGGAGATAGACCCCACAGAGAGTCATCCCAGACACGCGGCCTGCACTTGAGCAGAGAGCACTGAGCTCCGATAGCTCAGTTGTCCACAACCAAGACGAGCAGAAAGCAGCACCGCACCTCGACTTTGCAGTTAAGTGCATTAGAACAAGTGCACCAACACTGATCTATAGGGACTGTGCGTTAGTCCACTCTTCCAGAAACAAGAACATTAGGTCAAAAAGAACAAATAGCCCAATGATGAGACAGTAGCAAATATCGAGAACAGTAGCAGAATAGATCCATCCAAGAACGAACTATTCGAAGTGAATTTGGACTGTTAAGTTAATCCTAGTTATATTACGTTTTGGACATTTCAGTTAATGTAGTGAGTAGAGAATTTAATATAGAGTAGAGTAAATAAATATGTGATATTTACTGTTAACAAGTGCCTGGACTACCTATGTTTCATAGCCGTGCGAGAGCTAGTGTGACAGTGAATCTTTTACACCTATCTCTGTAACCCTATCCTCACACAGACCGGGTCAAACATATAAATGTATTAAGATTAGTCATAGGGCGATCTAACTAGCCGATACCCGCAGACGAAAGACAAGTGGGTGATAGCATTTTATTGTGCCGAGCCCAACAGAAATAGACCCACCCATCCAAGTACTAACCCCTCCCGACGTTGCTTGGGGTAGACGGTAGAGGGTCGTGGTTAGCGTTATTATTAGTAGTAAGGAGTTGCTGTTATTATTTATCATATTTTTTTATTTTTTGTTTGTGGTTGAGTAGAACCAGGGTGGGTTTCTGATGGAGCGGGTAGGCTGTGGTGAAACTTTTGAGGATTAGGGGTTGGGCGGATGTTTTGTGAATTGAGTTAATGATTTTATGATTTGTGGTTTGTTAGTATTGTACTTGAGTGGAGCAGAAGTTTAGTCTTACCTTGGGATACGAAGAACTAGGAGGAATAGTTAGGGTTTATGCTTGTCTGTATATTTATTTATTTAGAATAAATAGGGTGATGTGGTGCAGGTGTGGTTGTTTGGTAAAGGCATGGGTATGAGTGGTTTATAATGAGGTGTGTATTATAGATTGTTTATTTGGTGTACCAGTGTTAGTATTGTATTATTTACTTAGAGTTTATTTAAATATAATTATCTTTATTTTATTTTAGTACTGTTGTGTGTGTGTGTGTGTGTTTATATATATATATATATATATATATATATATATATATATATATATATATATATATATATATATATATATATATATATATATATATATATATATAGAGAGAGAGAGAGAGAGAGAGAGAGAGAGAGAGAGAGAGAGAGAGAGAGAGAGAGAGAGAGAGAGAGAGAGAGAGAGAGAGAGAGAGAGAGAGATCCCCTAACTTGAAGGTCGTTGGGGCACCTGCCAGATGCTCATTTGTCCAGCGTACTCCATCTTTCTCCGTCCTCAGCAACCCTCGATGGCTTCGCTCAGTGTCAAGCCAGTCCATTCTCGAATGTTGTTCTCCCACCTCGTTTTCTGTCTCACTCTTCTTCCGCCTACTTGCACCGTGCCTTGCAGGATGGTCTTTGCAAGGCCTGATGCTCTGGTGACGTGGCCATACCATCGGAGTTTCCGTTGATGTCATTGGTGTTGTTGGTCATCATTTTGGTCTTATCTGCACTTATTTCCATTCCAAAGTCTCTGGAGGTGGTGTCAAGCCTCTGTCTAAACTGTTCAAGTTCTTGTTCCTTTCCAGCCAATCCATCAATGTCATCCGCAAAACGGAGGTTGGAGAGTGCTCTTCCCTCTATGCTGACTGTGCCTTGCCTTCTTGATCTGCAAGTGCATCTGACATGATGGGCTCTAGGAAGATGTTGAAGAGTGTTGGAGAGAGTAGGCATCCTTGATGCTTGTCGCTTGTCATCACTCTTCCCAAAAAGGGTAATCTTCAGGAGTGTGAAAATTACCGCACCATCAGCCATCCCAGCAAGGTCTTTCTCAAAATAATACTCAACAGGTTGAAACCCCAAGCTGAACAAATCATAGCTGGAAAACAAGCAAGATTCAGGGCAGGGCGAAGTACCAATGAACAGATTTTCAGCCTCAGAATAATCTGCGAGAAATACCTACAGCACCAACATCTATATCATGTGTTTGTAGACTTCATGAAAGCGTTTGACCGAGTCTGGTATGCAGCTCAGTGGGCAACAAAAATGGGAGTGTACAACATTAACCCTAAAATTATTGAAGTCATCGAAAGTCTGTATGATAATGCCACCAGTGCAGTCCTCCACAACAGCGCCATCGGAAACTGGTTAAGAACCACCAACACCCCACCACCCCACCACCCCAATTTTTTTGTTTTTTGTTACGCAAGTTTTAGTTTGACCTCAGTTGCACTTTAAACTCAGCTGAATCGTTAGTCTACATGTTTCTCCAGACACTTGTAGGCAACGTGTAGGTTACTTCTTGATGCTCGAGTAGGTTTATGGCAACACCAATCGCCGTCAGTTGGATCAGTGGTAAATCAATTTTTAATGACAAATCAAATGGCAAATGATTTCCCTGTGATAAATGAGAAAACGTTTAAAGATAGGGGTACTTATTTTCTGGCAAGCGTGTACAGGTCAGTGGTACGTAGATCAAAGACAAAACAATTAAATAGAAAATTCAACAGTTTACTGTAGTAAAGTCGTAAGCATTTAAATATTGAAGTACGCATTTCTGGCAATGGAAAAGGTTCGCCCCCAATCATACGAATTATCTAACTATCCAAAAGCGCAAATAATTAACTGTACTAAAAATATCATTTGATATATTATTGATTGATGCAATTATTTCCAGCAGTCGGGTTAACCAGAGCAATGAGTTTAGTTTTAAATGAGTGCCATAGAAATAGAACCATACCAGGGAAACCAGGGACACAGACACACACACACACAGACAAGGCCGACGGATGGACAGACAGACTAACAAACACACACACGTGCGCGCACTCACATACACACACAAACAGACCCGTGCGCGCGCACACACCCACATTCTCTCTCTCTCTCTTTCTCTCTTACATGCGTGCACACGCTTCATATCATACTTAATGTACTGTCTTGGTCTTTAGGTCAGCGAGGGCATATCATCTGGACTTTATAACATGCGGGCAAATCATCATGATCATCATCATGATCATCATCATGATCATCATCATTATTATCATCATCATCATCATCATCATCATCATCATCATCATCATCATCATCATCATCATCATCATCACCAATAATCACTCATCATCATCATGAACGTCATCGTCCTGCGTCCCTCCAGATAGTCATTATTTATATTTTCCATGATTGTGTTTTGTTCATCTACGAATCCAAAAGTACTTTTCTTGATTAATTATTCCGTAAAGAAGAAATAGGTCTAACAGAAATCCTGTATAGGGAGGAAAACAGGAAACAAAATATCACAAGACAATGGATTAAATAATATGTCACGCATTGTGTTCTGTTATTCATTAAAACAGAAAAGTACTTTGGCTGCACCATACAAATAATTTAATAAGAAGACCATCCACTCTTCAATATTAATTCAAGTCAATATTTTATTTTAAAGTCTTCACGCACATGTGAGTTTAGACCACTTAATTCTCACGCACGTAATACGATGAAATAATTTAAAGTTTCAAGTGCAGCCATCAACAATAACATTACTTCACACAACTAACTGCGGGCGGACACGTAACTTGTACGGACTATATCTATTACAGCAGCTCATCCACATAGAGACTATAAATTCAGAATCATAATCTTTCGGTCAACGTGTTTTTGATATGATGATGATGATCATTGTTGTCAAGGTAGCGACGTGGTGATTCGTCCTTAACGCTAACGCAATAGCTTCGTTATTCGTCGGTCAACGTATTCCGCATATTGACCACACAAGCACCAGCCTTTTTTTTTTTTTTTTTTTTTTAATCAGTTTATAGTCCCCTCTCTTCCCGGTAAGGATTTTCAGAGAGGAGACTTACTGCACCAGCCTTGAGACCGGAGACGATCTTTATAGTGAGCGTCATGGCTTATCAGTAGCACAGCCACAGGAAACAATTTCGACAATGTCGATGGCTTTGGGTCGTAAGGGTCGGTAGTCTAAAAGATAAATGTAGCCTTGTCCAGTTAGGGCCATCGGTCACGCTCGTTGGTCACGGTTAACTAAACCTGCCAGACGGCCTTGGGGTCGAGGCGTCCTATTACACTCTACTTGTGACGTTGTTACATTTGTGGAGATTTTCTGTTACTCATTGTAGGCTACATACGGTTAGAGTTTCGACAGATTAGTTGAGGTACGATCTAGGTAGTGGTATGTTATGAGTAAACCCTTAGCCAACTTATAATTGTCGGACACGTTATAGTGAACTAGAACTCGGGGTTCCCAATGAGGATTCTCCGTAAAAGTGGACAGTATCACTCTGCCTTATTATATGCAATAATATGAAGTAAACTAATAGTCTATTTTACTACAGAATCATCTAGTGTTCGGAACCGTAAACCTTTTCTATTAGTATTACAATATTTGTGCTTGTAAAGTTCAGCTTGAAGTCCACCACCAGTGGCTGTGATTATGTATGATAATCAAACATCGGTCTCCAGCTTCTTTTTCCGTGCGTGAATCTCTCAATGACATGATGTGAACATCTTTACGTTTCACTGGAGTGTTGTGAAGAAACAACTTCAAGTAACTGGATAGTTGTGCTACTGAATTTTAATCGGATTTCATTTTTGTGTGTGGTCCTCAACAGTCGCAATCGATGACGATATTTCTGTTGACGTCTTACAAATTGAGATAGATCTACTTCTGAAATGCCGTGTATGCAAACTATACTGGGTTATTGTGATGTCTTTGGTAGGTTAACTTGAGAGTTGTGCTATTGAAATTCTATCAGAATTTGTGTGTGTGTGTGCGGCCTAAACAATGGTAGTCTGTGACTATGATATTTCAGTGTGTGCATTATATATAGAGAGAGTTTGTGACAATATAAGCGGGGCATTAACTTGAAACATATTGGAATTATTGTTAACTGTCTTCGGAAGTGTGTGATAGTGATGACAATTCTGTGAAGTTCTGTTTTATTAATTGTTTGACTGCAGTCGATTTCTCGTGAACTGACTTCTAAAGTGTGATTATCAGTGACCATAATACTGTGGATTTCCGATTTTGGAAATGTTGTATTGGATTGGACATTGTGTGGACTGACTTCTGTTGTATTGAGAGTAGCCTAACCATGATTCTGTTGATTTTGTGACCTCTGAAATGTTCATTTACGCTCAAGCAATTATATTGTACCTATGCAAATACCATGATGAACAGTATTTAGCTTTTCAGCACATTATTCTGGAACTAACAATTCATTGACGATGTTGGGGGAGTACTTTTGGGAGTAGACTACTGTGCTAGCCTTCCAAAGATCTACTACTACAAAACTATGATGGACAGCATCCGTTCTGACAGGTAAGTTCAAACTGCCTACTGGCATACGTAGTAGGATTAGGATTCCACAACTGTTCCATAATTATAAATTATACGATCGGTTGAAAACTTTGACACGTGCTCATGCAACGATACAGAGGACAATGAACACAGGCCTATACGTATGCGAAACTTTTGGAACTTTGGAACTTTGTCCTGTTATTAAACAAACAAATGATCAAACAGCAAATATCAAGTTAGGCTCCTAGCCCAGAGGAGGGAGGGGGGTGCGTATAGCCAGACAAGGGGGAGATGGGGGGATAGAGATACACAATATATACATAGTGATTACAAGAACGGCACTATATTACAAGACACAGCAATAGCATATGTACTACAAACAATAACATATGCACTAAATGAAAAAGCAACAACAATGTTCAAACATTTGTGACACCTCTTTAAAAAAAGAAAGAAAAATAATGAAATAAAAATTAAAAAAAAATAATAATGAAACACAATAATATGCATGACTCGTGTTTCTCAATCAATTGTACAATTCACACCATGACATTGTCTTGGAAAATCAAAGTATCATCTATTTGTTTGATTACCCTTTTTTGATATTACGGGGGTGGGATGGAAGGCTGGAGAGAGGGGATGGGGTTAGGGTGCTAGGCCTAGTGGAAGGGGAGAGGAGGGGTGGGGGATTGATTTGTGTGTTTTCTTTGATTTGTTTAGATTTTGTTCTGCCGTTTTTGTATAGGATCGAACATGGATCCAAGGGATACAATCTCAGATTTGCAGTGCCACATATACCGTTTCCCCAAGAACGCTCTATCTCCCTTGCTTTCATCAGCCTCTGTTTCGGCGATTTGCCAAACAATCGCAATTTTCTCTTTTTGCACCCCCACCCCAATCCCTCCGCTGTCCTTCCCCTCCCCCCCTTCCAATAAAAAATACTATTGCTTCAAAAGGTTATGAAAGATTATTTATCAGTTTATCTCTATTAAAACACACTTTTTATTAGCTCTGTGTGTGTGTGTCTGTCTGTTAGTGCGTGCGTGCGTGTGTGTGTGTATGTGGGTGTTGGAGGGTGTTTGTGTGTACTTGTGTGTGTGTGTGGGGGGGTGGGTGGGGTAGAGAGGGGGTGTTGGTGTGTGTGTTAATGTGTGCATGAGTGCGTACATGGTGCGTGCATGTAATTGTGTGTGTGTGTGTGTCGTTGTTTATAAAATGTTCGTCGTTGTCTTCGTTTTTCAAGTACTACTACTACTACTACTACTACTACTACTACTACTACTACTACTACTACTACTACTACTACTACTACTACTACTACTACTACTGCTACTACTACTATAAAAAGTAGTTTAACATATTGTGGTAAATTCATCCACCAGTGTGATAATGTTATGAAGTGACGGTTAATTAATACAGAGCGTGTCGTGTGCCTGTGACGAAAGATAAAAGTGAGACACCCAGTGTGATGGTAGGAGCATCTTTCCACACAAGTTGCTTAAAGCCAGGCTGAAGGAAAACACTTTGGTGCCAGAGAAAGGGAGATCCTGCGACTGAAAACACAGGAACCTAGCGCACAGAGATTATACCTAACCGCCTCCAACCCCTTTCATCCCCTTCACACCCCCACCTCCCTCGCCAACAAATCTGTGGGTATTGTTTGTATGGCTTATCTACTGCTAAGCATGTTAAATTATTCGTATTTGTTCTTCATCGCAAGGTCAAGGACATCGTGCTTCCTATCCTATCCTATCCCGTAACTCTAAGGTCTTTGGGCACCACAGATGATCGTTTAACCAGCGTACTCCATCTTTCTCTGTCCTCAGCAACACTCATGGCTTCGCTCAGTGTCAAGCCAGTTCATTCTCGAATGTTGTCCTCCCACCTCTTTTTCGGTCTCCCTCTTCTTCTGCCTCCTTGCACCGTGCTTTGCAGGATGGTCTTTGCAAGGCCTGATGCTCTGGTGACGAGGCCATACCATCGGAGTTTCCGTTTCTTCACAACTGTGAGCATGTCATTCTGTTGTCCAATGGCTTGTGTGATGGTCTGTCGGACTTCATTGTTGGTGATGTGCTGGGTTTAGGAAATGCCCAGAAGTCTTCTGTAGCACATCATCTTCATGCTTTGTATTATTCGTTGTATATCTGCTGTGAGGGTCCATGTTTTGCAAGCATAGGAAGATGGAGATGACAAGGGAGCGCAGAAGCCTTACCTTGGAATGTAGACTGATGGTCCTGTCTTTCCAAATGGGCTTCAACCTTGTCAAGGCAGCAGTTGTTTGTGTGATCCTGGAGAGGACTTCCTGTCGGGACCCATTGTCTGATACAAGGACTCCTAAATATTTGAATCTATGCACTGTGCTGACTTTGATGTCCATGTTAATGCCATTGGTGTTGTTGGTCATCATTTTGGTCTTCTCTGCACTTATTTCCATTCCATATGCTCTGGAGGCGGTGTCAAGCCTCTGTACCAGCTGTTCAAGTTCTTGTTCCTCTCTAGCCAGTCCATCAATGTCATCCACAAAACGGAGGTTGGAGATTGCTCTACACCTTATGCTGACTGTGCCTTCGTGATCTGCAAGTGCATCTGACATGATGGGCTCAAGGAAGATGTTGAAAAGTGTTGGAGAGAGTAGGCATCCTTGGCGCACACAGATTGTTGTTCTAACCAGTTCCAGATGGCGCTGATGTGGAGGATTGCACTGGTAGCCTTGTCATACAGGTTTTTTACGACTTCAATAATGTTAGGGCTGATGTTGTACACTCTCATGGTTGCCCACAGAGCTGCATTCCGGACTCGGTCAAACGCTTTCTTGAAGTCTACAAACACATGTTGGTGCTGTAGGTATTTCTCGCAGATTATTCTGAGGTTGAAAATCGGTTCTGTGGTACTTCGCCCTACCCTGAATCCTGCTTGTTCTTCAGCTATGATTTGTTCTGCTTGGGCTTTCAACCCAAGCATCGTGCTTAACTATTTTCTGAACACGGTTTGCGCTGTATCAAAAAATTGGCTCTACCGATTTTGATTATATTTTGCTTGCAGATTTCTCCAAAGAGATCACTGCATTATTAATTAATTAATTAAGGAAGTAAGTAATTTATTATTATTATTATTATTATTATTATTATTATTATTATTATTATTATTATTATTATTATTATGCTTCGTTAGTATAAAGTCGAAACACGTCACAACACAACGCCAAGAAAATTAACACTTTTTAAATGCTTATTTTTTTAGGCTAATATCTGTGTGAGTGTCTGGTAATACATTTGAATGGCTTGCCATCTTGTTTGTGTTGCAATGTTTATGTATTTACTAACTTGTCATTATTTCATTTATTGTTTTATTCATGCTGGATTGTTTGTGCTTCAAGTGCCTGAAAGCAGCTCCTTCAGATAAAAAGAGGAGATCTATACATCATCATCAAGGCTCGATCGCTCCCATATTAAAAAAAAGTTATAGCGCCTTTTGGAGAGAGAGAGAGAGAGAGAGAGAGAGAGAGAGAGAGAGAGAGAGAGAGAGAGAGAGAGTAAATTCGAAGAGCAGCGCTTATTTGCAAACACCGTTCTCACACCCCTCCCTTTCCAAAACCCAAAACGACCAGGTACCTGTGGCTTTGGAGTGTAGAGAGAAAGAAAAAAAAAAGAAGGGAAAAACATCTTAACGTTCCATCGTGCCTGTTTCCCACGCTGAGGCATCTTGTGTTTAAAGTTTCACCTTCTTATGTGCAGCTCTCTCCTTGTTCTCTTGGGCATACCCGCCCTCGTCTATCAGAACCTCTTTCGCATTTCCGACCCACCATACCTACCTACCACGGAATAATAATAGCGTGCGTAAGAATCACAAAGCATCCTGCAAATTTTACGTTATGCGTTTGTTGATGCTGTACTTCGACCGTAATGTGGGAGCAGCAGCAGCAGCAGTAGTAGTAGTAGTTGTAGTAGTAGTAGAAATAGTAGTAGCAGCAGCAGTAGTAGTAGTAGCAGTAGTAGCAGTAGTGGTAGTAGTCACGGTTTTAAATAGTCGCTGTCTCTGTTTCCATCGTGATGACAGCGTTAAAAAGTAAGTTTAAATTGTGCAAACTGAGACTCACCGAGTCGCTGGCTGAAAATATATTTTGACGGATGTTGCTGATTCTAGTTCCTCTCTCTCCAACCCCCCCCCCCCGCCCCCATCCCACCCCGAAACATACACGAATAAACAAACAAAAAACCCAATAACTTCAAAAAGATGGCAAGGCATTCAAATGTATTTCCACTTACACATATAGCCGAAAAATAAGCATTTTTCAAAAGTGTATATTTTGTTGGCGGTGTTGTGACTCGGTCGGCTGTATCCTAAAGAAGTAAAAGGAAAGCATGCAATGATAAGCCACTATCTGAACTGTCTGCAAGCAGAAAATTACCAAATTGGTTGAGACAATATTTAGATACAGAGCGAAAATAGTGAAGCACAATATCCTGTTACTGAAGGGTGGCCCCTGATTTGAAGTACCTGCATAACAAAACAAAACAAAAAAATCGCTTTAGCCATTTTTCAGATAGTGAACAAAACGTGGTTATAACAACAAAATGACGTCCGTGACCTTGACCTTTGTGGTAGAGCACACATGATGGCACCAGAGGCAGGCCACTAACCTTGGTAATGTTTCTTTGAAGCTTGGTCAACATCCGTTCGTTGAGATACAGCTTCCAACGGACCGATAGACCGACATTTTTGCTCAATCTGATTCCCGACTATTGCAAAGTACAGTGAAACCTCCGGTATACGACCGTCCAAAATCTGAGAAAAAACGGTCTTATAATAAAGGTGGTCTTATACCGGAAACAAGGGGTGGGATGGGGGTTGGGGGTGGGTGGTCAGGCTCAAAGGGGTATGTAGTCATAATTTTCACACTCACCAGCATGTATTCTCTGACAAAGGAAACTGTAAAACATGTTTCATTTTTAGCTTTGTCTTTTATTCACAACTTCAAAAATAAAAAAACAGTCGAACCACTGCCAGACGCGTTCATCCAAGTCTGTCAGTGCAGAAGCTCTCTGTTCCGATGTTTTCCTTTCGCCACTCTCCCATCGTAGTTTCACAGATTCCGTATCCTTTATGATGAGCTGAATTTGGGTCTTCCCAACGTCTAAACTTCTTGCAATAGACAAACAACTCTCCCCATTTTCACTTCTTTCAATCACTTTCATTCTCTCTGCCAAACTCAAAACGTTCCTCTTGCGCGACGCCATTTTGACAAGCCAGTGTAGGCGAGTAATGACAAATGTCCCTTATTTGCGAACCGGAAATAGCAGACAACAGCATGCGTACACTAACATGAGAGAAAAAAACGAAAGGTACAGACAACAAATTAACTGATATCCTCTTTTAAATTGCCCTAAGACGGTCGTATAAAGGGCTTAAGACACGGTCGCTGGTCGCCTAAACGAGGTTGTCGCATACCAGAGGTAATTTATTATTGGAAGTGAATCCGTCAGAAGTTTTCAGGTCACATAACGGAGGGAGTCGTATACCAGAGAGACGGATACCGGAGGTTTTACTGTATTTCCAGTCTGGAAATACAAAAACACGCAACTATGATGACGAATGTTGTACAATTCCATCCAACCTTCATGCCCCCTTTACTCCGCCCCCAAACCCAATCTCCCTCTTTCCTCTTTACAACATCTCCTTCTCGGCAATCCACTGCATACCACGCAGTTTGACATTTTGAGCATAGCATGGCATTTAGAGTGGAGCTTTTGATGTTCTTTATTTTTCCACTGACTGCCACTGTTAGACAAGTTGCGACGGCTTCATCTATCATTTCATGCTTGCTGTTGAGTTATTAATACATTTTCTCCATACACGTAGGCATACTGCCGTTAATTGAAAACGTAATAATTATAAAGGAGAGAATCAAACAATGGCCACTTAAGCCATTTAGACGTGGCATCAGAACATAAATATTAGATTGCAGGACTGTGCTCAAAACGGAAAATCTATTGACTGCAAAGGCTACAACTGTCCTAATTTGGAGCCGTTATTTAAAGAAAACGTATTTTAATGTAAATATTCAAGAATCCTTTGACATGTTATTGCTTAGTCCGGCAATCATTGAGGTATGTAGTTGTTAAACTTCTGTAGGTATGCTACGTTTTATTGTTATTGTTCCCCTTTAAATGGTTATATGTGGTTATTTGTTTGTGTGTTTATGCGTGAGAATGACTGTATGGTCTAAAATTGCATGTATATGAACAGATGCTAAAATTAATTATTGAACTGAAATGAAATGAACTGAATTGCCGTTACTTAACATTAATTTTGCGAAACACAGGTATAGGATACGATAGTGTTTATTTAGTTTTATTAGCAAAGAGTCTTATTCCAAATTGTTCTTTGTTTTTGAACTGATCATCATTATCTTCATTAACAATGACGTAACTTTCTCTCTATTTCTCTCTCACTCACACACTCACACACAAACACACTCACACACATGTGCACACACAAACGCAGACACACAACACGCACACGAACATAAACACAAAACACAAAACACACACACACACAAGCTTAGAATGGGGTGGGGGTGGAGGAGAAATGTGTAACGAAATATAAGACCCTTTAATACATTATGTGTCTGGTTATGTTCTTTGGCTATTTTGTAAGCATTAATTTCACGTTAAAAGCATCGGTCACTCATTTAAACTCATTCTTGTCTCTCATAACCTGCTTTTTGAACTGGCAAACAACAACAATAACCAACTACAATACGAAAAACATCTCTCTCTCTCTCTCTCTCTCTCTCTCTCTCTCTCTCTCTCTCTCTCTCTCTCTCTCTCATTTAGAGCACGTATGTATGTATGTATGTATCAGTTTATAGTCCCCTCTCTTCCCGATAAGGATTTTCAGAGAGGAGACTCTATACCGCATTGAAAATTAAATAAACATTTATAGGATGTTGATCAAAATTAACAACATTAATTTGATTTGAAATTTTGAACATGATTTTATTTAACCTTGTTTAATTGTTATTGTTCCATGATGTTAATGTTATAATGTTAATTTGTTGCATTTAATAATTATTGTTACAAGTCCCGACCAAGGGCAAGTTGTAAAAAAAGCGCACCCAACGATTACTCTTTTACCTTTGCAAAATAAAATTGTTATCTTATCCTAGTCTTATCTTATTTTATCTTATCCTTTGTCTCTTTCTCTGTCTCTCTCTGTCTCTCTCTCTGTCTCTCTCTCTCTCTGTGTCTCTCTGTCTCTGTCTGTCTGTCTGTCTGTCTGTCTGTCTGTCTGTCTGTCTGTCTGTCTCTGTCTCTCTCTCTCTCTCTCTCTCTCTCTCTCTCTCTCTCTCTCTCTCTCTCTCTCTCTCTCTCTCTCTCTCTCTCTCTCTCTCTCTGTGCGCAATATTCATCTATCATATCAGCCTGCACTGTGCTCGGTGGCTGCTGACGATAACGCATTTTATCGTTTCAAAACATCTTGAGTATGTTGATGGCACTCTTCCAGAACTATAGGCTTCAGTCCTCTTCCCAATGTCTTTACAACAGGCGCCAGAGTGCTGCCGAGGTTTGTTTTATGTTGGCTTGTTTCTCTGTACGTCACAGTATTTTGTTTCCGTTTTCAACACAGGCACCACAGAGTTGTACAAAGATTTACTGTTTGCTATCTGTGTAGTACGACCAAAGAGCTTATTACGGAAAGAGGTGGAACTTCCATTATGTCATATACAAAAATGCGAGACGCTCTCACGGATTATTTCCCTTTGCTCGGGCTGGCTATATTTCATCATCTGCTATATGAATGATCTGTGCGTGGTAACTTATTGAGCCTATGCCATTGCAAAAGAACATTTTTATGGCAACGTTTGCAAAAACCAAACTTTTAACCATCATTATTATTAACATTCCGCTACTGCTGTCTTTTTTTTTATAATGTTTACTTATGGACATTTATTAGGTGCTTTTATGCTGCTTATGTGTGTACGTCATAGGTTCGTTTTCATCCCTGGAATTTATTATTTTTTAATCAACGACAGATATTTTAAAATTAAAATATGCATGACAGACTGTTTCATTTATCCGAAACTGTGTAAATCCGTAATCGTGAGAGAGAGAGAGAGAGAGAGAGAGAGAGAGAGAGAGAAAGAGAGAGAGTGGGGTTGGGGGAAGAGAGAGCTCTGTCATTCAATTAATTAATCACAATAAAGCACAATAACAAAATGTTTCACTAGTAGTGTGAATTTAATTTATACCAACCCTCTCACCTCCCACATCACTGGCTTAATAACATCAGTCACTTCATGGAAAATAATTAATTAATTAGACAGAACAATCAGAACCTAGACTACAACATTCCATGCAATATAGATCTAATGCGCAGAAATTCACAGATCAGAACAAGGACTGAGTTTCTACATTACATTTTTTTCCCGTTTACACTCAAACGAAAAGTGATTACAACAGATCAAGGACCATTTTTGTGCCTAGGTAAGGGGTTATCTTGCACAGTATTTGATCACAAGTAGAAAACAGACTTAGTCTAATTTAACTTGTTAACATAAGCAGTTTGACCAAGCCAAACTGCCAATCTGACATCTACTTTTGAAATATAAGCACAAATATAGTCAAACAACCTAGCAATAACGTAAACAGTGAGCGACCTGTTGAACGTAAACTGTCAGCAAGCAAACTGTTTTGGATTTAGCACATAGGTATAACATGAATCATTCAAGCCGCTCTCCGATTGTTTTAACACTAACAACACTGCAGCGGTCTTAGTTTAGGCCTACATAAACACAAAAAAATGAAGTTTTTCAATTGCAATTTACCTTTCTTTGTCTCTTGGAAATTTGAAAAAGGACTTGCCAACACAACTTTTCTTGTAGCCTATCTGGCATTATGGCAATTGATAGCTGTGCAAAAGTCACCGCCCTGTTTCACTCGGTCGCCTTTTGACTTTCTGCCACGAGCCATTTTCAGCATGTCGACAAGGGAGCATAACTCGTACTTTTCGTCTCGCGGTTCTGTACCAAGTTCCCCCTCTTTCTATCATTAAGCTCTTTGGTACGACCCAAGTTTTGGATCTGAAAACACTTAAAAAAAAAAAAAAGACGGGAATCAGCCTTTTGTGTGCTTGACATCTGTATTTTCTCAGTTGTAAGAAAATGTGTCTTGAACAATCAGGGACAAAGTTCCAAAGTTCCAAAGAAATGGTCGGGAATCACAACGAGCCAAATGTCGGTCCGTCTGCCTGTTTGTTGGTCGGTCCGTTGGAAGCCATATATCAAGAACCACCGAACGGATTTTGACCAAACTTCATAGGAACATTACCTAGATTAGTGGCCTTCCGCCGGTGACGTCATATTTGCTCTACCGCAAAAAATCAAAGTCATCGAGTCCTCTTGTTGCTCACTAGCTAGTTCAAAACTGTATGAGTCGAATGCATAGAGCTTTGGTATACAGGTACTTCAGTAGGTCAATCGGTCAGTTCGCCGCTCCGATTTTAACTTTTGTGTGTGTTCAGAAACACTTTTTACCTTATCTCAAGAATAACTGAACTGAAGTTCAGTTCAGTTGTTTTAATGTCTTTTTTCATCGAAATGATAAGACAATAAAGCTGTTGGAACAAACAAACAAACTAACAATAAATAAATACAAAACATAAATAAAAATAATAATAATAATTTTTTTAAATAAAAAAAATATAAAAAAAACGAAAGAAAGAAAATAAAATAAATCGAAATTCATTATTTTTATTTTGCAAATGCTTTAACTGCTGCTAAGCATTTTAGATCATTCGTATGTATACTTTCTCAAAGGTCAAGGTCAGTGTGCTCCACCCGTTTCTAAACACGTTTTGCGCCGTGTCTACACGTTGGCTTAGCCGATTGTAATAATTTGTTGCCTGCAAGTAGTTCAGATATTGGCTTATTGTTCCCTGTTGTCCTTTTGCTTTGTTAGAATAAACCCGAGTCACAACACAACACAATACCAAGAAAATTAGCACTTTTGTGAAACTGCTAATTTTTCGGCTATATATGTGTGTGAGTATTCTTAATACATTTGAATGACTTGCCATCTTGTTCTGTCTTCGATTCTTTTTTTCCCTACATCAATTATGTTTATGTCTTCGATTTCTCTAAACCCCCCCCCTCCTCCCCCCACCCCGCATACACCCCTTTAAATACTGTCTCCTCATTGGTTTTTGGATTTGTTTGGTTTTCGTATGCCAATAATGGCCGCTTGGAACAGCACAATAGCTTGGGGTTGTGAAAGCAGGATGAGTAGGGATGAGGCGTGGGGAGGGGTCAGGTGAGGATATATGGTAATTATAGGAGGTACGTATAGGGTGTATTGAAAGAGGCCACACTGCAGCCTACCCGCGGAATGAAGTTTGAGGCGAGAAAAACAGGGTAAAGGCGCCATGGGCCGATCTGTAAACGGGACATACGATCGGCCCAAAAGAGAACCGCGCTGCAGCGCACCTGACAAAAGTGAAAATGACATAACAAGGTATGGGATGTTATGAGAAAGGGTGGGCTAGCGTTAGCGTTAGGGTTAGGGATGTAAGGACTATGAGGAGTGGATGGAGGAGAGTGATTTTTAAACGGGACATAGATCTATTACGTAATATGTGTAACTCGGGAGAAAAGGAGGGAAAAAAAACAAACAGTCAAGAGCATGCGAAATCCATTTAAAGAATTTTACATCACCTGCTTGCATCCGGAGATCGTGCCATTCTGAGTGTCTCTGAAAGAGAGACAGACAGACAGAGAGCGCTATCAGCCCTAGTACCTAGATAACAAATGCATCACAGATTCTATTTATAATAGTCCGGTGTTTGCCTCCGCAGTCTGGAATCCTGAAGATGAGCCATGAGTGACTGGCGGCTGATGGGGATCTTGGATGTTAGAGAGAAATGAGATCATTATCACGACCTAACGACCAACCTCCCAGGTAGATATAGGTGTAACGTTGCTTCACAGAAGATTGTCTGCAAACATCGTGATTGCAACATGCAGCCTCAGCGAATTTAAGCCCGAAGCGCACCCATGTCATCCATGCTTCCTCTTTCCACGACGAGGAGTTCTCCGGTGCCAACAAATAGCGAGTGTTCTCCTTTCAGACACTGTACCCTAACCTCGCTTTTTCTGCCTCCTGTTAAAATATAATTTATGAAGGCGAGTGTTCTTGTACTTGTAAAATAGGCGCGCGAATCATGTCCAACTTTCCGACACTGTAGTTTAAATAGACAGTTGCTCCGGTGCCTGCAAAATGGGGAAAAAATCACGTAAGCTCTGCTCAGTTTGAGACACTTCAGACAATTTCTCCGGTACCTCCAAAACAAAAAAAGTGCTCAACGTTAAGCCCAATGCAGTAAGCCCTGGGCACATTATTTACGTTCCCAGTTCAGATGTATGCACGTTTCTATAATCCACAGCAATAAAAAGCCGAGACTACATTTACAGAGGAGGAACTTAATTTTCTTTTAAAATTTTAAATCTCCCGATACCCCGCATTCACAAACACGTACATAAGCCCCGTGCAGTAAGCGTGAGCTGTTATATAACCCCCCCCCCCCCCCCCCTATGCATCACGTTGCCTGCGTTGCGTTTCTTGTGCCATTGTCTAGGCGTTTCTTTTAATCTGCAGCATTGAAAAGTCGAGACTACATTCATAGAGCAGGCATTTGCTTTATAGGTCTGCTGGCGCACTTACTCACGAGTAGCCACGGAGTGAATGATTTTATGACCAAATTTCCTTCACCCGCAGGGATGCAACAAACCACCCGCAATTCAAAGGCAGAAGGGTTAAGATAGGTGATTTCTGTTTTTCGTCTTTGTTTTAGATAGTTAAGATGAATTAAGATTGCTTTTCCTCATTTGACAGAAAACCCCGTTAGTATGAAACCACCCACAATTCAGAATGAAATCTATATGATTTTTGTATTTCCAGACATATTTGGTAATACATTGAAATAGGGAGAATAAAAACGAGCCAAATGTCGGTCTGTCTGTCCGTCGGTCCGTTCGAAGCCATATTTTAAGAAAAACTGAACGGATTTTAACCAAACTTCATAAGAACATTACCTAGCTTAATGGCACGCCTCTGGAGCCATCATATTTGCTCTACCGCAAAGGTCATGGTCACTCAGTCATTTTGTGGCTAAACAAGTTTTGCTTAATATCTCAAAAACGGATGAACGGATTTTGTTGAATTTTGGTATGCAGGTACTTCAGATCACGGGTCGTCCTTCAGTAGCAGTCCGCTTGTAGGTCAATCCGTCGCTCCGAAATTACCTTTGTTTGTTTAAAACGTACGTTTTGCATTACCTCAAGAACAACTTAACCGAAAGTCTTCATTTTTACCTTGCGGATACTTCAACTACTACTAAGCATTTTACATCATTAGTATTAGTATTTTCTCAAAGGTCAATTCATTGTGCTTCACCGATTTATGAAAACGATTTGTGCTGTATCTAAACATTGGCTCAACCGATTCTGATAATATTTGGTTTGCCGACAGTTCAGAACGTGATCTATCATTCCACGATTTCCTTTTTATTTGTTAGGATAAAGCCAAGACATTGTCACAACACCGCCAAGTAAATTAAGACTTTTGAAAATGCATAGTTTGGGGGACAATGTGTGTGAATGTTTGGAAATACAGTTGAATGGCTTGCCATCTTGTTTATGTTACACGGTTTAGATGAAGATTTTGTTTATTCATAAAAATCCCGACCCTAAATGTAATAACGATCTCAAACCACCCGCACTTTAAATACAAAATAAAGATTGTATTTTTCCTTCTTCTTTTTTTTTAATTTTATTCTATTTTATTTTTTATTTTTTTTACATAGATGAAGAATAACATCCCTTCTCCCACTCCCTCTGAATTCCTTTTCCTATAATATAGAGAGGATACATTATTTCAAACCCACGCCCAAACACCCCTCCCTCCCAACACACCACACACCAACCTCGTTCACTTATTTTACGTAGCCGGGGGAATGATTTCTTTTCTTTTTACTTAATAGAGATTCCGACGCGACAGTAAACGTATGCTTAATAACTGCACATGCACATTTTAGACGGTTTTAACAGGATTACATCTTCTACTCCTAATTATGTTCTGCGTTTAGAAGAACATGAAACGAAGGTTATATACCCGAACTGTGGTACCGAAGTGTAAATGATGTTCAACTCTTGTATAGCGCCTTTGTCAATGCTAAACTCCGTACGCTCAGAGTAATAGTGACAACAACAATAGGAGTACTTCCTAAATAGCTGTCAACATGTATTTTGTACCGCTTTTCAGGGGAAGCAACTCTCATTGACCTACTTTCGGTTTATGCTGTCAACATGTATTGTGTAACCGCATTTCAGGGGAAGCAACCTACTTTCGGTTTAATTAGGGGTAATGCCTATTAAAGGATGACAAACAAGCTCGGTGTACGTCAGTAGTCAAACAAATTGGGTGGATAGGCTTGTTGCACAGCTGTGCTGGCTTCTTAGGCCGAAGTTCGCGGGTTCGAACACCGCTTGGTACGAAATTACGTGACTTTAGTTACGAGTCTTTTCTGGAACCGAGGGTTTTCTCCGGGTACCCCGGTTTCTTCCCTCCCTTTAATAAAGATGTTGGACGCAGTCAATCTAAATTTTAAAAATAAACATTTATTTCTCTTCCGCATTCTGTAGGACTAATAGCGATCACTTCAGATTGCTGCTCTTTGAGTTCGACTAAAAAAAACCGCTTTATTATTATTATTATTATTATTATTATTATTATTATTATTATTATTATTATTATTATTATTATTATTATTATTATTATTATTAGTAGTAGTAGTAGTAGTAACCTAACCGGGCATATAAGTAGCTGTGAATAGGTTTTTGCTATTCTATTTCTGTCTTTTTTGTCATTTGTGTACATAGTTGTAAATAGTCTATTTCTGTCTTTTTCGTGTAATTTATGTACATAGTTGTAAATAGTTTGTACCTTTACTGTTCCGTCTTTTGGTGTATTGTAGCAAAAGCGATGTTTTATCGAGTGCATGTATTTATATGTAATGACTATGTAAAGCGTGGTGAGTCTGGTCATAGGCTGGAGTACCCGCTATATAAAATCCGTTATTATTATTATTATTATTATTATTATTATTATTATTATTATTATTATTATTATTATTATTATTATTATTATTATTGTTATTATTATTATTATTATTATTATTATTAGTAGTAGTAGTAGTAGTAGTAGTAGTAGTAGTAGCAGTAGTAGTAGTAGTAGTAGTAGTAATAATAATAATAATAATAATAATAATAATAATAATAATAATAATATTGTTGTTGTTGTTGTTGTTGTTGTTGTTATCAACAGGAATTTGTAGAGCTGCTTCTAGAATGCCTTTCGATTAGGCACATTTTAATTGAAAGGTTACAAAGAAAATTATCATCACAGCAAACAGCATTAAAACAATCAAAGTAATATTCATTACATTTGACTTGGCAGAAACCAAGCTTGAATACAATTAGATTGTATAAATAAACTGATGGATAAAACGGCAATGGAATTGGGTGGTAAGTTTAGAAAGAAGTAGATGGAATACGATAGGGAAGAAGTGGGCGATATAGCCTACGTGGTGTTGAGTTATTCTTGATGATGATGATGATGATGATGATGATGACGATGACAAGAAGATGACTGTGATCATCGATAATGGTAGTATTGATAATGACCATGGTCGTGGCAACGAAATCAATAATAATGAAATCGATAAACCTTAGCATTGGGGACTGCGACGACGATTACGATTATGATGATTACGATGATGATGATGAGGATTATGATGATACTGATGATGACTACGACGGTTATTACCTCAAGAACAACAATGACACTGAGAGATAAATATGCCCGAACTGATGAATATCTAAACAACAATATAATAATAATAATAATAATAATAATAATAATAATAATAATAATAATAATAATAATAATAATTTTATATAGCCCGATTCCCCCAAAAAACTGAACCCAAAGCGCTAAATAGGGAGTGTTATAGGTGGGAAAGCATCAGACATACAAGTCAACTATCCTATCATAGGACAATGAACGGAGAGTATAGCTTATCGAAATAACAACCTCCTGATTCAGTAAATCTTCTTGTTTTCTGTTTCTACTTTCTTCCACCCGAACTTGCAATCCTGCTGATCCTCTCATCCCCCCACCCCTCTTCCGCCGCCCCCTACACACGTGCCCAACTCTCAGAATCATGCTCATCTTCCTCTCTCACCTCCCCTCCCCAGCTCCATGCCTCATCATCCCCATAACGTGTAAGCTTCCAGCATTAGCTCCAACATCCTCCCTGCAAGGATTCCCCCATAATCAAGCACCGTAATGTTGTCTACTGAAACCAGAAAACTGTTAAAACAGGTCTGGTCCCGGCTTACTTCAAACTGCTTGTTCTTCGATTCCAACTGCCTCACTATGCCCTCTAACCTCAGTTTTCGTCTTTGTACCTTCTTCTTCTTCTTCTTCTTCTTCTTCTTCTTCTTCTTCTTCTTCTTCTTCTTCTTCTTCTTCTTCTTCTTCTTCTTCTTCTTCTTCTTCTTCTTCTTCTATCTGTCTGTCTGTCTGTTTCTTTCTGCCTGTTTAATGTTTGTCTATCTCTCTGTAATCCACCCACCAAAAAACAGATTGGCATCTTCGCAGATGACACACATTGTCCTTCAACGACAGACACACTATTGTCTCTTTTGCTTTCTGTTCAACACAACTCTATTAAATGAATCGACCTTTTTGTCTTGTACATGTATTCTTTAGCATTTTAGCCCTCTTTCTGACTGCTTCTGTGTGTCTGATTCCATCCAATGAGGTAAAGTTTGGTTAACTCCGTTATTCTAAGCCCATTTCCCTCCTTGCTTTGTCTCTCTGTTTGTTTGACTCTGATTGCCTGTTGGTGTGCAAGTCTGAACTTCAATCCACTCCATCCACCCACACCTCATTTCTCTCTCTCTCTCTCTCTCTCTCTCTCTCTCTCTCTCTCTCTCTCTCTCTCTCTCTCTCTCTCTCTCTCTCTCTCTCTCTCTCACCTTCGTCGTTCTGTCTGCATCAGTGCATGCCTTTTATCTAGCTGTCGTTCTATCTCTCCGTCCGTCTGCCTTTGCAACCTCCGATATTTTCCTCCATCAGTGTTATCTACCTCACCCTCGCTCCTCTATTTTCGGGTCGGTGTCTTACATATTTATATATATATCTCTCCCTTCCGCCCCTGCTTCTGCTTGCCGCCGTTTGTCGTGGACACAATAGGCAGCTATGAAAATGTTATGCCTACTGCGCAACCCCACATATCAGTTCTAAAAATCACAAAGTTAACATTCCAAATACTGGTTAAAAGTTTTGATTTATTAAAACCTCGTCAATACAATCATTGGCACCAGCGATCTGCAGGTGTCCAGCAACGATTTACTTGTTTATTTCTGCGACTGTTGTTGTTGTTGTTTGTAGATTATAGTCACACGACACTTTCGCATATAGGTGACTACTGGACCGATTTATACTGACACCAGCGGGCCAGTTGTTGGTAAAGGGGAAAATAATATGATCACACGTTGACCAATCCGGGATTCGAACCAGCGACCTTTCGGTTACTAGCAAGACGCTCTTACCAACTGAGCTACCCGGTCCCTCCTTCTGCAACTGACTGGAGTCCTTTGCTTAAGTTCTAATGTACATTTCCCCACCATTAGTACTTTAATGACCAGCTGTCATTTGCCCCATATTGTTCTATCCGTTGATGGCTAAGGTTGTTGAATTATAAGGTGGTTTGAGTATAATCAGCTCCTTTAGGAACGTTTTGTTTGTGCTATCATTACTATTGGTCCCTCAAACAGATCTCTTTTGGAAGCTATAGTGAAACAAAAGTGCCAGAATTTGATGACGACACCCTTTTCTTATATTAATAATGCTTTATACTGCAACAAGAAAAACAATCTGTTTTAACTGCGATCTTGTTTTTGAACATTGAATGCTAGCTGCACCCCTTCCACATTTGATGAGCACTGTACTTCCATAATTAATAAAACACACGAATCGTGTCAACGAGTAGTTTTGTGGACCACATGCTCATCTATAGGTCTTTACAAACCAAATCTTTCTCAATATTTTTATCATCATGTTATTCCAGTATCATGGATTGCCTTGACAGTGATCCGTCAAAGGAAAGGGGACAGCGCTAAACAATCATCTCGACATCTTTCTTTTTCATTGATATTGCTTGGTGCAAAGCAATTCATAGTACTCAAAGTCCACAATTATCCAAAATTATTGACTAATACCAAACAACGCTAGTATATTGTTTTCTTCCAAACATTTCCACAGTTGGTCAAAAGATATATGTTGGTTGCCCGCATTCAATGCAAATAGAAATAATAATAATAATAATAATAATAATAATAATAATAATAATAATAATAATAATAATAATAATAAAATTAATAATAATAATAAAAACTATAATAATAATAATAATAATAATAATAATAATAATAATAATAATAATAATAATAATAAAAACTATAACAATAATAATGACGATGATGATGATGATGATGATGATGATGATATTTATACACCGTATTTCTACCAAGCTAAATCTGTTCAAAGAGCAATAGAAGCTTTCAGCAGGAACATTTTAATAGCTGCAGTGTGCGGCCGGCAGCGTTGCCAATGCCAGGCTGCGTAGACAGCAAAGAGGTAGCAAGCAGCCCCCAACGCTCTAGGCATGGCATCCTCATAGAGTGAACTTGCAGCAGGTAGGGATTCTGGTGTTCAACGGAACCGCTGCTTAGGCGAGAGCTTTCTACCCACAATTAACGTTTTTAGGAATATTTACAACAAATTTGTTTTCCAAGTTTTGATCAAACAAACATCTCCTTTCCTCCTGTGTTGTGTTTTTCCTTTCGAACCGACCTTTTGGACCACTGACCGAGGAAACAGGTCTGGATCTGCAGGTAGTCGGTGTCCAGTAACGATTTTCTTATTTATTTCTGTGATTGGACTCCGACTGACTCCCTGCTTCGGATCCTACCAGACCACACTCGGTTCAACCTTCACCTTCACCTTCACCTTAACTAACGTCAGGTGTTCATCAACAACCACAACAGCCACAGCAACAATATTATTGTCAGCACTGGTGGGGAAAAAGGTAGGAAACTGTGTGTGGAAAACTGCTGTGTTGGATATAGAATATACTGTTATTTTCTGTGGATGTATTATTTATCTTTTTCATCTTTCGCTCTTTATTTGTTTGTTATTTATTTCTCCTATAATGTTAACTCCGGCAAATTTTAATCTGCCTCGTATGTGTGTGTGTGCCTGTAATGTGTGTGTTTGTGTGTGTCAATCAATCTTTAATTTAATGTCTGTTCACACATTTAGGTGATATTAGACATTGAAAATGTAACTTTTAAAACACTTTAACTATTTCAAAACATAATTTCAAAACAAACAGTCTATAAGAGTCTACCAAAAGGGGATTTAGCAATAACTTTTACAACGTCTGTAACATTTTGATGACACATTTAGGTGATATTAGACATTGAAAATGTAACTTTCAAATCACTTTAACTATTTCAAAACATAATTTCAAAACAAACACGTTATAAGAGTCTACCAACAGGAGATTTAGCAATAACTTTCACAATGTCTGTAACATTTGGATGATATAGAACCATGTCTACAAAATGTCCATATTCAGTTATGCTATGTCCATTTACTTTGAATATGTCTGTTAAAACTGAGCATTCAAAGAGAAGGTGATGTACTGATAGACTTGTATTACATATATATTTAACATCAGCTGAGTATTTAGTGTTCCATGCGTTCATTCTTAATTTATATATTAATTTAGAAAGTGGTCTTGAACAATTCAGTAGAGATATATTTTTTAATGTTATTATCATGATAAACTTCCTTTTCTAGTAAGGAAAACATTTCATGATTACACATATTCAAATTTGTTATAATTATAGAATCTGACGACCTTTGTGCTCCCTCCTTAGCTAATCTGTCACATACCTCATTCCAATGAATTCCGCAATGTGATGGTACCCAACAGAAATCAATATTTATTCCTCTAGAAATCACACAATGTATCATATGTTTAATTTCGTAGATAAACTCCCTTCTATCTTTACAGTTCCACTGTTTTAATGCATACAGAACCGCTTTTGAATCAACACATACTAATATACCAAATAATTCTAAAGGTGACGTCATAATGAAATTTAAAGCCATTAAAATAACATAAAGCTCAGCTGTAAATATAGAAAACCCCTTTCCTAAATAATATGACCTTCTGATATTTATTTCAGGTATAATATTATATGCTGATCCACTATCCGAAGAATCTAAAAACTGATCCATCAGTAAAAATCTGCATATGGTTTTTGTAATTACTTTCAATATGATTTTTAACCTCATTAACTAATAAATGAGGATTATCCTCTTTCTTAGTTTGGCTATAGTCAATATCAATATGTGCACATAAATGCTCCCATGGTGGAATCAATGGTGTTAATGGAAGAACTGAAACTGATGTGATACCAATGTCACACTTAGCAAAAAGGTCTTTTGTATAGTTTCTAATTGGCTGCAAGTACTTCATATTTTTTGTTCTTTTGGAATAATCTTGTTGAGCGTCAATATATATTTCATCATACACCGAATTTGGAACAGATAAACATCTTAACACATATTTGGAAGTAGCCAGTTGACGTTGTTGATTTAATGATAATATTCCAGCTTCTTGGTATATTCGTAGAGTGTTAGCATGAACTGGAACTCCTAATGCAATTTTAATAGCCCTTCTGTCAATACTTTGTAATTTATTTAATAATGAGTTATTTGCTGAAAAATATGCTTCCTGACCATAAATAAGCTTTGATCGAACTAGTGATATGGCTAAATGTAATAGGGATTTAGTGTTTTGACCCCATATTTGCATATTAATAATTTTCAATAAATTCAAGGTTTTTCTTGCTTTTGTTATTAAATGCTCAATATGTAACTTCCAGTTCAACTTAGGTGTTACTGTTAGGTAAACTCCGAGAAATTTTACCTGCTGCTTGTAAGCAAGAACTTCACAATTTAATTTCAAAACCGGTAATAATTTAGGATTATTTCCATTATTGAAAAGCATGAAATAGTTTTATCAGTAGACAGTTCCAGACCGTTATCTTTCAAAAACATAGACAGATTATTTAGTTCTTCTTGGAAAAGTTTCTGTACATACATTACCACTCTCTGTTCAGTATGCTTTCTGAGAGACGTATTAATCCACATAGCAATGTCATCCGCATACTGAACTACATTTGCTGATTTAGAAATAAATGTGGGGAGATCATGAATGAGGATTGAAAACAATAAAGGGGCAAGAATAGACCCCTGAGGTATTCCCATATCGATGTTATAAAAAGATGAATAAGCATTCCCCACTCTTGTGCATATAGCTCTGCCACTTAAATAATTGTGTATGTAATGATACATATGACCACTTATTCCAATATGTTTTAATTTATAAAGCAGTCTAGCATGCCAAACACTGTCATATGCCTTTTTGATATCAAAGAAAGCAGCAAGAATACTTTTTTTTAATGAGCAAACTGTTTCTTAACATGACTGATTAATTTGACAAGATGGTCAGTTATACACCAACCCTTTCTACCATTGATTGGTTTGTGTGTGTGTGTGTGCATGTGTGTGTGTGTGTTTGTATTTGTGTATGTGTGAACAGAACAGAACAGTTATTGCCATTTCAACCTGTAGGCTATTTGACACAACCTTATAGAATAATAATAATTGTTTGTGTGCGTTGTGTGTGTGGGTGCGTGTGGGTGTGCGTGCGTGTGTGTATGTTTGCGTGTGTGTATGTGTTACTGTATATTGTATTTTCAAACTCATTGGTAAATGATGGTTGACGGATTAAAAATAGAGCTTGAAAAACTAATAGAAGAGATCAGAAGTATTCGTGTATGAGTGCTCCATACATCCTCACACTCCGTGTGTGGTGTGTGCGCTTGGTCTGCGTGTGTCTGTATGTGTATGTTTATGTTTGTCAATATGTGTTCGTATTTGTCAATGCGTCTTTGTCAGAGTGTGTATGTTCTTATGCAAGATGGAGAATAGAATGAGAGGCTATATATGCTATATATGCGAGTCTCTTATACCATCTTTATGTATGTGTGTGTGTGTGTGTGTGTGGGTGTGTGTGTGTGTGTGTAAAGCGCGCTCTCCTGTGTGTTAACCTGTTTGACGAGTCATCGAGTGTACAATAAAATTAAACGGGAAAGGAAGTGAATTTGGTTGTGGCATTTTACAATGTTATTTTTTTATTAATTAAAAGACATTATAAATACGATCGTTTTTTACGAAAGTTGTCGCCTGAGGTGTTTTTTAAAAAGTGATTTGGTTTGGGGTTGGAGAAACCACAAACTGAATGGGATCCAGAATGACCAGAATTGGTGAAAGCCTATATACATCATATTTAGTGACTTTAATGTCTGAATCGTGCGATATTATGAACAGCCTTCTCTTACGGTTAATGATGCATTCATTCTTTTCTTTAATTTATGAAACAAATCATGCCTTTTTGTTGTTACAAGTAATGTTTTTTTTTTTTGTTTTTTTTTTTAAAGTATTTAAGTGTCGATCATTGTAAGATTGGCATTGGCTTATTAAAAAGATATAGTGCTATAGATCTAGGAGATAAAAATCGAAGTTTTTTTTTAAATTTTATTATTATTATTTTTTTAAGTCTTCGTAGTTTCTTGGTGGCGTTTTATGGACTTCGTTCACACCAGTCCTTAAATTATAACCTCATTTCTCACAGATTATGACTTATGTATTTATAGTGTAATTGTAATTGTACCAAAGCGCTTAAATTGTCTAATTCACGCTATTTGTATAAATATTCATTAATTTTTTAGAGATGAGTGGAAGGGAAGGGGGGAGGGGATCGAATATTTTGCTAACATTGAATCTAAACATCGTGTCCGACCGCTCACAAGGTCTTCTGCTATAGCAATAAATATGTAATCCTCTGTACAATAGAGCAGCGCTGCGTCACGAACGTGTTCCAAGACGTTGTAAATTAATCAAACAGGAATATTACGTGCCTGTGGTATCAAGTGTCGCGTGATCAATGTACAACGAGCACGTTCTTCTTCTTCTTCTTCTTCTTCTTCTTCTTCTTCTTCTTCTTCTTCTTCTTCTTCTTCTTCTTCTTCTTCTTCTTCTTCTTCTTCTCATCATCATCATCATCATCATCATCATCATCATCATCATCATCATCATCATCATCATCATCATCATCATCATCATCTTCTTCTTCTTCTTCTTCTTCTTCTTCTTCTTCTTCTTCTTCTTAATAATATTATTATTATTATTATTATTATTATTATTATTATTATTATTATTATTATTATTATTATTATTATTATTATTATTATTATTATTATTATTATTATTGTTGTTGTTGTTGTTGTTGTGGTTGATATTGTTGTTGTTATTAGATTAGACTACTCCTTTGTCGGATGGCTGGTTCCTTATCGTGGTTTATGCAATACCTATTGTCTGTGTAATTCCATGCTTTCAGACGAATTTGTTTGTGTGTGACCGGATTTGCATTGACCGTTCCATCCTCAGTATGTCAAGTCAAGATAAAACGCTTTATTCCATACAATAAAAAACAAAAACAAAAAATATATACATAAAATTATAACGGAACACATAAAACTGCAACACAATACATATTTGTACATTATATTACAAACATAAGAGTTATTTACCTACATTCTCAGCACTCTCCAACTATATTCTGCCTTCCTCTTCTTTCTTCTAGTTATTCATTCTCATCATTCTCTTCTTCCGTCCCACCTCCTCTTTATTCTGTCCTTCTCCTTTTTCTTCTTTTGCTTGGTTGTTTTTCAGGTGGGCTGTAGGACATGGGCACCAGGTGCCAGGTGTTATAGCTCGGTCACCGAATCCACAAACTGATCATTCTGGGCATCATGTGCCTGACCCTCTTTATCATAATCTACCAGACCCCAACCCTAACCCCCAACCCTTCCCAACCCTTCCGAAACCCCAGAACCACCGTCTCTCTCTCTCTCTCTCTCTCTCTCTCTCTCTCTCTCTCTCTCTCTCTCTCTCTCTCTCTCTCTCTCTCTCTCTCTCTCTCTCTCGCTCTCTCTCTTTTCGATATCTCGCAAACCCACTGACTAGGTTCTCATACAATAAGATTTTCCATCCGTCATATTATTATTTGTTTTCTTACTGCTGCCCTTACGTAAGAGCTACACGAAAATAGGTCTTCTCTCCCTCTTTACGTTTGCCATACACCCATTCCCTTTTGTCTGTAAATAACACATAACTTAATTCTTTTTACCTCTCTGCCTCTGTCTTTCTGACACACACATATGAAAACACGCACACACACATACACACACACCTACACACACACACGCGCGCACACCCTCGCACCCGCACTTCTTCTTTTACTTTTTCTTCGTCTTATCTGTGAAGGCATTCTCCACGAAAGCGACGGCTTCTCCCACCTGTAATTTACCTTAGCTGAACATCAAACAGAGCCACGACGCGCACGCACACATCTGTGGTTCCACGGTCTGGACTCGATGCAGCCGAAGCCTAAACAACCGCAATCCCCGAACATGCACTCAAACCCTTTATATACAAAAAAAGAGGAAGCCTATAAACAACAGCGTTTTATGACCTAAGTTTTGATATTGCAATCACTTCACGCACTACCGTAAATGATATAGTCTGGTGGTACAGTTGGATAAGCGCTAGTTTCATAAGCCGAAAGTCACGGGTTCGAATCCCGCAGAGGACGAACTTAGGTGACTTGGGCGTTCCAGACTTTTTTCCCGGCACGCCAGTTTCCTCCCTCCCTTAAAAATGGTTTTGGATGCAGTCAATCCAAATTTGTAATATAAAAATCGAGCACCTTTATTCTCCTAACAGCGATATTCCTGCCTGTTTGACTGATGAATGTAACGTGTTTGTTGTTTAGGTACGAATGTGTGGAATCTAAACTAGAAAGAAAGACCTCTACAGTTGGCTGCCTGTAGTCTTCAGCCTAAAAAAAGAACTGAGCAACATATGGGGATGTATTCGTCACTTTGACCTTTTTCTGTCAGCTGTCTTAAATGTTGAATTTCAACAGTATCGTCGTGACTCAATCAAGGTGTGGCTAATAAGGGTTATGCTCGTTGCTCAATCTGTTGAGATTGGGGACACAACGATGATTGGTTCTAAATAGACCAAGCGACAGTTTCATAAAAAAATAAAAAGTCACAGTACGTTAAAAAAAAAAGAAGAACGGTTTCACGCAGATTACCCATAGTATCAATAGTCAACAACAAATTAATTGGTCCCATTTGTTAATTAGTGAACAGCTTTACTGAGTCAGAGGCTCACAGTCACGTTTATTTTTGCCTGCGATCAAGACATACAGTGCATATTGATAGGTTTACATGCCACACAAGCTTTCCCTTTTGGCACAGTTCGATAATGTTAACGGGAGATAAAGACTCATCTGTAGACCTCCATACATGCGTTGCGTATTTACAGCTCCACGTTATTTCACATTTACAAACACGTATAATGCATATACAGATTTACATCCTTATTTTTTCTCCGTTCGAAAACATTAACTGAGTCCAAAAGGCTCATCTGTCCACGCGTTTCAAAATGTACGATGCGTAAAAATTTACAGCAAACCGTGCCCCCTTTTTTTCTCTCGGCTTTCTGAAAATGAACTAATCATGCTTGCTCTTTTGTAATATTGTTTTGTACACATTGCATATATGTCTAGCATGTCGTGTTCTCGATGAGAAAGGAAATTCAATTTTATCCCTATATGAGTGACGAGTGGTACCCCCGAAACCCAAATTCAAATCCTTCTTTTGTCTGATACCTTTAAAACAGTCTCTCGCTTTCTGTTTTGTTGGGACCAAGTGTGTAGGAATGACTATCATGAGCATGTACCTGTTCAACTTGTGTGAGGGAGTGAGTAACCATTAGGATGGTCGTGAGAAGGTTCCTCTAACAGGTGCAATAGGTATCATGGTATTAAGGGGGCGGGAGAGGGGTTGTTATTGTCTGCAGGCAGGTAGGTAGGCCAGGTAACAACGAAAGGAGAACAGATCTTGAAGAAATTCGCAAGGTGAACATGAACCTAAGTAATGGCTGTGAGGTGGTTGAGGTCACAAATAACTATTATGTATTAATAAGTATTAAGGTAGGTTTTCACCATTTAGACGAGGAGATAGCCAGGTAGAGAGTAGAGAGACAGATCTTGAAGAAGTGAGCAAGGTGAATGTGGACTTAATTAATAGCTACGAGTTGTTCGAGGTAATAAATATTGAATATTAATAGATGTTTATGAGTATATGTGAGTGAGTATGGAGTAAGTGTGTGTGTGTGTGAGAGTGCGTGTGCGTGTGCGGGTGTGTGTGTGTGTGTGTGTGTGTGTTTTGTCTGAAGGTAGGTAGTCAAATGGCTAGGTAAAGAAATGAAAAGGTCTTGAAGAAGTTCGCAAGGTGAACATGGGACTTAGGTAATAGCTGTGAGGTTGTGTTTGGGGTCATGAGTTTTATATAGGTATCAATAGATGTGTAAATGTATGCGAGTAAGTGTTTAGAGAGAGAGAGAGAGAGAGAGAGAGAGAGAGAGAGAGAGTGTGTGTGTGTGTGTGTGTGTGTGTGTGTGTGTGTTATTTTTATTTTAACCTGTTTGCCATCGTCATCCATTTGTGTCTGCAACAGCTGTCCACACTGAATTCCAATGCGGCATGATTATGTTGCCTATCATATCCTATTCAACCCTATCCTATCCCGTAACTCGAAGGTCGTTGGGGCACCACAGATGATCGTTTAACCAGCGTACTCCATCTTTATCTGTCCTCAGCAACCCTCATGGCTTCGGTCAGTGTCAAGCCAGTCCATTCTCGAATGTTGTCCTCCCACCTCTTTTTCTTCATCTGCCTCCTTGCACCGTGCCTTGCAGGATGGTCTTTGCAAGGCCAGATGCTCTGGTGACGTGGCCATACCATCGGAGTTTCCGTTTCTTCATCACTGTGACCATGTCATCGTTTTGTCCAATGGCTTGTGTGATGTTTTGTCGGACTTCGTTGTTGATGATGTGCTGGTATAGAAAATGCCCAGAAGTCACTGGAGCACCTCATCTTTGTATTCTTCGTCGTAGATCTGCTGTGATTGTCCATGTTTCGCAAGCGTATTCACACTTTTCTGCTATCCTATGCACCAACGGGAATACCCTCAATGAAATATACTTCGGGTTTCTTTCTCCGCGTGTTTTAGTGAGTTATTTCCAAATATTCAAGAACAATAACATGTGTCACTGGCCACCAGTATCGTACCCACACATTTATTTTTATTTTTTTTGGCTGCAGTTTATTATCCCTTTCTATCGCCAGTGGCGCGCCTAAACCCTACCTACCTAACATTATTTGTGAATTTTTGAAAAATATTCGGAAAAACATAACGCCCAGATGCTGGCTCGAACCCACACCTGTCAGGAGCCATTGGTTTCTGGGTTGTGGACAAGGCAAGTTAGTCCCGCCTTGGCCCACTTGGCCACAATGCTCGCCTAACATAGTCAACTACTTCGTGTTTTGTGAAGGTTGCGACGGCGAAGCTATGGAAAACTACAAGAGTCTTCAGGTCCTGTTTCACTTTCTGTCGATGATCGACGCACCTCCGAAGTCGCCACAAATACAGGCCTCTACGATTGTTTTTTGCATCCTTTCACTGAGCATGTACTTCCTCCACCGTTTTTATACTTATCCCACTCGTTTTCTGGCTCCAACAATAGTCGTTTTCGGCAATTTGCCATATTTAAAAGTCACGCATCAAGCTTTGATAAAAGCAAAACAAGCCAGACCGGAACTTGGTTTCATTCTAACCTCGTTTTAATTTATAATGGCGATACCCACGAGTTTTTATGAGAGGTGCCGGAAAATTGTGAATAGGAAGATGGAGACGACAAGGGAGCACAGCAGCCTTACCTTGGAATGCAGGCTGATGGTCCCGTCTTTCCAAATGGGCTTCAACCTTGTCAGGGCCGCAGTTGTTTGTGCGATCCTGGAGAGGATTTCCTGTCGGGACCCGTTGTCTGATACTATGGCACCTAAATATTTGAAGTTATGTACTGTGTTGAGTGATTAGCCTTGGACTTTGATGCCCATGTTGATGCCATTGGTGTTGGTGGTCATCATTTTGGTATTCTCTGCACTTATTTCCATTCCATAGACTCTGGCTGATTATGTTGAGCATTGTAGAAAGTCACCTGCAGGAGTCTACAGGTATGAAGAAAGGCTGAGAAGAGCTACAGGTGCAGAGGAAGAGCATGGGGAAGCAAAGCACAGTCGGAGATGGCAAAACATAGCACAGGAAAATGGCAGAGCTTAGAAGGAAACAGAAGAATACGGAGGTTTTGTTTGGGACGTAAAAACGACCGAACGAATGAAAGAAACTTTACGTCAGTGCAGCAGGTTTCTTTCACTCATTGAAATTATATACTCAAACCAAAGAAGAAGAAGAAGAAGAAGAAGAAGAAGAAGACATCCGCATGACAACATAAGCTAAGTTCAATGGTCAAAAAGCTCTTCGACCTTCGCTCGAGGGTTTTTCTTGCATCCTGTTTCAGCTGGTGTCATAGAAGGCCTAGGTCAGGTCAGAGAATTGTATGGAATGAATCATTCTTGAATTGCGCTGTATGAAATCAACGGGCTGCTCAAGGTACTGCCCGGAAAGAGGAGTTAACCCAAGCCGGGCAAATTCTCCAACTTGCATCGTAAAGCCCACACAGTGGAATGTCCCGCGGGCCGGACAACCGAGCGACCGTGCATGAATGACCTAGAATGTATGCGCCATTTATTGCAGGCTGTGACCTTCCTCTGATGGAATGACCATGGTCTTTTAGGTATCAATGCGGCGACAAAAGGGGGTTGGTGTAACCGTGGGTTTGGGGTATGTGAAACACCGCATAAAGAGTCATTACAAAAAGTCCACTTTTTTGAGAGAGGACAAAGAAAAGCTTCCACCGCAATCAGTATGCCAACCAAGGTCTTCTCCGGCATGCCTACTGTTCCGTGGTCCTGATTCGGCTCTTTGTAGTCCGCTGGACCCTATAAACAATGACTAACTAACTAACTAACGCCCACTAGACCGCTACGGGCTATATACACAGAATGACAGCAGTAGCATCCTTGGGTCTCTGAAGATAAGAATGATACATTACTGGTGTCCAGGAATCATACCAATCGAAACCTCGTGACTGTTTTTGTGAGGAAGAGGGCAGTGGACGGGAGACAAGATTACGGTATCAGAACATGGAGGAAATAGTAGCCGGATGAACCTGCAATTGCTGACATTTGCAGGAAACTGGTTTGCTTCCTAGCTAAGCTAGTCTAAACCGATAGAACGCGCGGCCTCTCCACCACCAACTTCTCTTCTGTGAGTTCCCTCCCTTCCTCCCCCTTATCCCCCAACATTGACCCACCAACCCTCCTCGTCCAGGTCCGTAGCTTTTTTCACACACACACACACATACACCCACACACACACGCACACACACACGCACACGCGCGCGCGCGCACACACACACACACACACACACGCGCGCGCGCGCACACACACATGTCCACAGAGTGTACACACAAACACACACACACACACGCGCGCGCTCACACACAAATATGAATACACGCGAGCTAACACGTCACAATACAAGCACTGTCCATATATTACCTCTCTCACTCCCTTCGCCCATTCCCATCCATCTTTCACTCCCAACCACTTCCACCCTCCGACAGAGTCTTTATTTTAAAAAAACAACTATTTGAAGCATTTGTTAGACTCTCCTTTAAACGTATGCTATATTTACGTTTTTCTAATAGTATTTTTCTTTCCATCAGTTTATCTTTATTCTACATCATTGGGACTTTCTGGGGTAAGGGAAACTACAGGTCTCAAACATATTTCCATGGAAAGGGGTTTAGGGGCGACCATCCTCTAGCATATTTTTAGTGAAGACATTTTGAGTAGTACAGTCGTCTAACATATTTATAGGGAAGTGCAGTCATCTAACATATTTATAAGGAAGTTCAGTCACCTAACATATTTATAGGTAAGCACAGTCATTTAACATATTTATGGGGAAGTACGGTCATCTAACATATTTATAAGGATCACGATGTACAGTCATCTAACATATTTATAGGGAAGTAAGTCATCTAACATATTTATAAGGAAGTACAGTCATTTAACATATAGGGAAGTACAGTCATCTAACATATTTATAAGGATCACGATGTACAGTCATCTAACATATTTATAGGGAAGTAAGTCATCTAACATATTTATAAGGAAGTACAGTCATTTAACATATAGGGAAGTACAGTCATCTAACATATTTATAAGGAAGTACAGTCATTTAACATATTATAGGGAAGTACAGTCATCTAACATATTTATAAGGAAGTACAGTCATTTAACATATTATAGGGAAGTACAGTCATCTAACATATTTATAAGGAAGTGCAGTCATTTAACATATTTATAGGGAAGTACAGTCATCTAACATATTTATAAGGAAGTACAGTCATTTAACATATAGGGAAGTACAGTCATCTAACATATTTATAAGGAAGTACAGTCATTTAACATATTATAGGGAAGTACAGTCATCTAACATATTTATAAGGAAGTACAGTCATTTAACATATTATAGGGAAGTACAGTCATCTAACATATTTATAGGGACAGAGATTATGGGGAAGACCAGCAACTAAGATAATTTTAGAGGATGTAGAAACAGGAAATATAATTATCACAAACGTAAGCCTGTTCTACAATTCTAGGGAAGGGGGTGCGAGAATGACCAGCATGTAACATTATTTCTAGGGAAGGGCTGTGTGTGGAGTTGGAGTAAGGGGAGGGAGGTAGAAAAAACCCAGAATCCCTCATCCTGCTAATGCCCCTAACAGCCACACCGAATGCAAACCGCTAGCTCTAATCAGCAGTACAAAAAATAAAAATAAACGAACAATGCAATACATTAAAATAAAATTAAAAGAAAAAAAAAATTGTAGTGCCAAAGATAGAGACTGAATACAGTCTATTGCAGTAAGCTGTGTGTGCCATTTGGCGGGAATGCGGTGGAAGGGTCAAGGGGGCATATTTAGCGATAATTACAGCGATGCCGGATGTTGAAGTACACCGATAGCTGTAGAGCTGACTCACTGATAACATAACTCAAGAGCAAAAAAATCAACGCTGCGTGATGGGCTATATATAATATTGTTGTATGTAAGTTTATAGTCCCCTCTCTTCCCGATAAGGATTTTCAGAGAGGAGACTCTGTGAAATATTGTTGGAACTGCCTTTTGCTTTTAAGGCCTCTGCACAGGTAGCAACAGTCAGTGAGAGTCGGCATAGAGTCTTTCAATGGAGTATTTGTTTGTATGTAGATTATAGTCACACGACACTTTCGCATATAGGTGACTACTGGACCGATTTATACTGACACCAGCGGGCCAGTTGTTGGTAAAGGGGAAAATAATATGATCACACGTTGACCAATCCGGGATTCGAACCAGCGACCTTTCGGTTACTAGCAAGACGCTCTTACCAACTGAGCTACCCGGCTCCACTATCGTTCATCTTGTTCATCTCACTTTTTATACTCCATTGTCGAGGGGCCGGGTGGCTCAGTTGGTAAGAGCGTCTTGCTAGTAACCGAAAGGTCGCTGGTTCGAATCCCGGATTGGTCAACGTGTGATCATATTATTTTCCCCTTTACCAACAACTGGCCCGCTGGTGTCAGTATAAATCGGTCCAGCAGTCACCTATATGCGAAAGAGTCGTGTGACTATAATCTATAAACAACAATGAACGATTTGTCCCCTATACGCACTGTGTCCGGGGACGTTAATCTATCCACTGAACTGAACATGAACGATTAGTCCCGTATATGCTATATGTGTTGGGGACTATAAATGTATATAGAAGGAGAAGAAGAAGATGAACGATGCCGTGAAAGAATGTTGAAAGAGAAATAGAAAAAACGGCCAGCCGTACATGTGTCTGGTGTCAAAACGCCGATGATCAACGAAGAAAGTGAAAAGCTATGATACGTGTAGGCTACTTCAAGTTTTAAGGCTTGTATTAGCAGCAGCACTGTCATCATTATCCTCCTCCCCCTCCTCCCTCCTTATCGTCATCATCGTATTTTACCTTCTTTGATTTCTCTTCCTTCTGTCCTCTCTCTTTGCATTGTTTATTAAGGACTAGCTGTAAGACAAGCCCAAAGGACCTAATGCGATTATCCTATTAAAGGTTTCGACTTCGACTTCCCTTCCATGTCATTATCACTGTTCTTATTTAATGGTGCAGAGCAGATGATAGGAGCAATAAAAACGGGAACTGGGGCATCATAACGATAATGGCAGGCAGCTCTGATAGTTGATCACCAGCTTGGCCTCTGTATGCTGTGTTCTAGAACAGACTCAGCGGTGTTCCCGATCGAAGTACACACCTTGTCGAATGCGGGTCACATCAGATCCTATCATTTCTAATATTATAGTTTCTTCCAATGAAAGTTTTCTATCGCTGTACGACGCGCTATGGCCTCTTAGCAATCCACCGAATGTCATTATGGATTGCGCTGCCCGGAATCTCGCTATTCATTGGATGGTCCATAGGAGCCATTTCAAAGAGGAGGAGGAGGAGGAATACAAACCAAAACTGCTGAAGACTCTGGCCAAATTAGGACCCAACTCCAGACGCCCAAGGCGCAAATTGCTTTATGCGCATCGCCTGACGCTTCAGACAATTGCAATCGAATCCTGGACGACCGATGAGTAATGACACCTAGTAGATTATTTACTGACTGTATACATGTCACTGGTACTCGCCCGTCAAGGACAAGAACGTCATGATCTTTAAAATCCGTGCAATGCAATGCACGCATGCCTGCATTTCCAGATCTCTGTTTATACAATCGTCAGAAGGAGTCAAAATGCTTAATAATGATAGTGAATCATGCTGCTGCGTTTGAATCCCAAGAAAGTTTGCAGTTAGGTTCTGTGACCATGCTGAAAAGGAAGAGCATTTCCTTTTGTGATGGAGATACAAAAGAAAGGCCAGGTGGGGTTAAGCCTGGTAGGTGTATCATACCTTTCTGACTCTGACCTTTTTGCCTCTTGTGACTATGTATAACTGCAGGCCACAATGTCTCGCTAATTTTTCAAAGCTCAAACTATTGATGTAGAGATGATGATGATGACGACCATGACGATGATGATGATGATGATGATGATGATGATGCAGTCTTGTAGTCTTGTAGAGTGCCAGTTTTCATTTTTGAACATGCTGAAGGTTAGAAAAGATTGTGGCTATCGATATCTTAAGGAACGCAATATGAAATAAAAAACTAAATCTTTATTTGATTTGAAAAGAAAGTTCGATCAAGCAGTAATCAAGTTTCATTTACTACTACTACTACTACTACTACTACTACTACTACTACTACTACTACTACTACTACTACTACTACTACTACTACTACTACTACTACCAATAATAGTAATAGTAATAGTAATAATAATAATAATAATAATAATAATAATAATAATAATAATAATAATAATAATAATAATAATAATAATAATAATAAGAGAGAGGGAGAGAGAGAAAGCAAGCAAATGGGTGTTATGATATTAACACACTGTTTCTTAACTGCTTTGCGGGACCAGGTATGATATGAGTAAGGGGACTTAACTGTGCCCTTGGGAGGTGGTATTCCGGAACGGTTTCGTTCTAGGAATATTTGCAAGCCGTTCTATAAAAGAACAGGGGGTGGAGGGGGTGGTGGGGAAGGGGGAGGAGAGGTCGTGGGCTGATGATGGAATTCTGCGTATTTAGACCTTTACTTTCGATGTATTCTGGAATATTCTAGCCCTGTTTTAGATCTCTCCCCGTACCCTTCCGATCATATTCAGACAGTTTATTTTGGGATGTCTGTGAGTCGTAACTGTCGGAGCGGGTATAGAATATGCTTTAACTTATCATTCATGTTGATCTATCTGTTTTGTTTCTCGCAAAATTATAACCTTAGTGTGTGCTTATCCTTCTCTCAATCGATTTGTAGTCGTGTTCTTCTGCTACTACCATTATTATTATTATTATTATTATTATTATTATTATTATTATTGTAGCCGAGCCGCGGCTACGTAAATTTCTTACCATTAAATAGTAGGCCTTCCTGTATCCATGTTAAACTTGAACTATGGCTGTTACTTGAGATATACTTTTCAGATACTTTTCATAATACCACCGTTAGACTTAGCAGTTTATTTTCTATTAGTATATATCAACTTTGTTTTTCAGTTAGGTAGCGAATTCGAAGGGGATCGCGACAGTGGATAGGGCAAAGTATATTGGTACACATCGGTACACGCGCCGCACTGGTTTCGGTTACGCTGGGCTGTTTCGGTTGCGCAATGTGTAGCGACCTACATTCTCGCTAGACTGACCGGGGTCCATTGATTCAGTTAGGCTGTGTTTACTATGTCATATTATTTATTCATTTACTTTAAAACCCACAATAATAACCATGAAGTATTATACATGGTTGGAAAGAGGAGACGTTGTACTTTATTTTTTATTATAATTGCTGTTTAGAATTTTATCGAATTTAAGAGTTATTATGACTTTTGATGTGTAAATCTCTTTGGATCGGCAACCACTTTCTCCTTTAAATTACTTATTGTTTTATTTCATAGCCGATAGGTCTGAGAATTGTATATCAGTAGAAAGCTTGTATTCCCACGTTTACGCCGATGTATAATTTGTATATATTTTGTTAGTTTATAATATGTGTTTGTAAGATAGAGATTTGTAACTAACACAAATTTGCGCCAGCAGACGACTTTCTAGAGCCGCGGCAGTGCCTCACATTAAGCGCGCCCTCTAAGGCTGGCGGCGTCCCATATAAAGAAAGTTTCGGTAGTAAAAGGGGGAAAACAAACGGTCAGACCACCGAAGGCGAGACACACTGCACTGTCTCTGTTTCTGTATTGCCTTGCCTTGATTTGCCTTGTCATGATGTACTGACGACGGAATAAACAAGAGAAACTTCAACGGTCATCTTCGAACCTTTGGTGTTCTTGAGTGAGAGAGAGAGAATGTACACCACCACTTCATCCATACTCTAAAAGAAGACACCACCATCATCACAAATGGCGCTGCGAGCAGGATCAGATTGATGACAACACCATCGGGCAACACCACCGTCGACGACAGAAAGAAGATGACAAAAGGAAAGAAGTCAAGGAGAGCAGCAAGACAGGCAGAGAGTGACGAGGAGACACCAAACGTTAGCCGGGAAGAAGCGGACAACAACGAGCCAAGAAGTCGCCCATCCAGCACCGAGAGGCAGCGAGAGGCGGCGCAGACAGGCAACATGCAGAGGCTGTGGATGATGCCCCCCCCCAAACTTCCTACCTTCCAACCCGCTGACCCACCCGAGCCCATGCTGTCCAGCGACAGTGACGATGAAGCAGAGCCGGAAGCTTGGATGAGAGCCATCCCTGGCCCTCGCCCACCTGCCGGTGCCAACATCAACTACAACGGGCCAGCCACTGCACGGGAGCCAGCGCTTTTGGTGCAGGCACCCCCAGCGCAGTTGGCCGCCTTAACACCAACACCAGAACCACGACGCTCGGCACGACTGGCGCAGAAAACAACACAGTAAAGGTAGGCCGCATTTATTATAAAATGTGTCGCCAAAAGACAGTCCACAGTTTCGCGAACATTTTAGAAATAATTGTGACTCAGCTAGTGTGTAGATTATGTGACAGTTTATAGTGTGTAGGCCTACCTAAAGACATTTTAGTTGTAGAGATCAGAGTATTTGAACTGTGCCAGAGAAAAAGAAGACACTTGAAAAGACATTATATGATGATCGAAGAGTGAAGAGACAAGTGATAAACAGAAACTGTGCCCAGCTTCGAAGACAATTATGTTTTAGGTGTGTGCATAGCTTAGTGTTTGAATCTGGTTTATTTTGTGGCAATAATATTAATGCGTGACCACTATCTTTTTTTTACAATTATTGTCGCGCTGGCAGAGTTTATTTGGTCATTAATAACAGTTGCTTAGTTTTCCTCGTTACAAGACTATCACAGTGTGTTCGTTCTATTACGATGTGGTCTCGTTTGCTTCGTTTTGCCGAACATATGACGTTTGTATATAGGTTGTAGCTATGATAATGATTGTGTTTTCATGCCGATGTTTTGTATTAATGCCTATGTAATGTACATATGTTATGTTCTCACTTTTAATGCTTTTCATTTGGTTGAGATGCTGGTGTTTTATTTATATTAATGATTTTCAAGGTTCGTGTGTTTGACGAACCTTGAACGTTTGCTGAGAACGTTTTAATGTTATTGAAATGTTATGCTCACCCCGTTATGTATTCTGTATTAATGCGTTTTTGCTGGTACATGGAATGTTAGTTTTTATCTCGCTCTCGTTTTCTTTTTTTATCATGTTAGTTTATGTTTATTTTTGTAAAATTGATGGTTTATATCTGAGTGCGAATTTAACACCAATTTGCAGGGAAATGTGACTGATTATGTATATCATGTGTAGTGAATAGCGTGTTTAAATGACAGGTGATAATGGTTGGTTTTGTTGTATCATAGACTTAGTTGTATGATGTTGGTTCACTGTCAAATACATAATCAACTATCTTGCAAGGCGATGCCAGGTCCGCGATATAACTGGTTTTTTGTTTGGGCGGATTCGTACTTAAATGTGCGTTTTCAAGGAAATTGTTTCTCGTTTTCTTTCTGTGTTGTTCGGTTCTTTTGTACGACGCGATTGATTGGTAAAGCCAAGTCCGTTTGTCTTAAGTATACGATGGTTTTCTCAGCGAGGACGCTGAGTTTTTGAAAGAATCGAGGTGAATGTAGCCGAGCCGCGGCTACGTAAATTTCTTACCATTAAATAGTAGGCCTTCCTGTATCCATGTTAAACTTGAACTATGGCTGTTACTTGAGATATACTTTTCAGATACTTTTCATAATACCACCGTTAGACTTAGCAGTTTATTTTCTATTAGTATATATCAACTTTGTTTTTCAGTTAGGTAGCGAATTCGAAGGGGATCGCGACAGTGGATAGGGCAAAGTATATTGGTACACATCGGTACACGCGCCGCACTGGTTTCGGTTACGCTGGGCTGTTTCGGTTGCGCAATGTGTAGCGACCTACATTCTCGCTAGACTGACCGGGGTCCATTGATTCAGTTAGG